>CAAKHG010041432.1:0-11184 GCA_901007715.1 Dactylopterus volitans | reverse complement strand
CTTCAACCAGGACGGGGACGCCGCCTCTTCGCCCACTCAGGAGGAGGAGGAGGCGGCGGCGGAGCCGTCCAGGCCCCGCCCCTCCACCGTCACCGTCATACACACGGGGACTAAATGACGCCAGGTTCCGCGGGAGGTGAGCTGGGAGACCACGGAGCTGTAAGGCGGGACGAGCCGCCCCACGCCTCGTGATTCCACAAGTCCAGTTCGCCCATCCCGCCGCCTCCCGCCCGTTTTGTGCCACCGCAGGACGGCGGGGGAGGGGAGGGGCAATTTGTGCCGACGCCTCCGCGCCCCCCCGCCCCGCCGTCATGGAGGTAAGAGGGGACGGAAGCCAAACCGAAAGTCGCGATTGTGGTCGTCCGGCGGACGAGCGCGGCCCCCTCCGGAAGGCGCCTGCGCGAAACGGGACCTCCTCACTGAAGCTGCTGTGGGCGTGGCCACGCCGGCCGCCCCGCCCCGCCCCGCTCTGCGCCTTGTGTAAATATCCCGGGAACTTTCCCCAACGGACTGACGTGTAAAACTTCAAGCGAGCGGCCGTGGCGTTGCTCGCACCCCCGACGGCTTTTGCGTTGGTATGTTTTGCCGCACCGGCTAACGGAGGGGGGGGGGCGTCATAAACCCCGCCCTCCCCCTTCCTCCCTAGCAAGCGTGTGTGTTTTCTCTTTGCTTTCGTGTGTGTGTGTGGACGCGAAATCCGAGCTGGGAACGTCGCGCGGGTTGTCTTCATTTCTCCCGCGTCGCTGCTTGCCGTTTGACGGGTTACCTTTCAATCGACTGTGAATTTCCTCCGTGGCCACCGGAGGGCGCCGCCACCGACGCCGCCGCTCCGTGGCCAAGTTCTCAGGGACGCGTGAAGCTAACCAAACCCCCATCGCGCCGCCACCGTTGAGGGCGGATGGAACCTCCGAGTACTGCATGTTCTTCTAATGTGCCATTGGGAGAGTTTCTGCTTTAAATCCATCATTATTATCGTTGTAATTATTAATCTAGCTGGTAAAACCCTTTAAAAAAATTTGTAGAATTGGATTCTTGGTGTCCAAACCTGCAAAGTGTGCTTTTTCTTTTTTTTTCTCTGTCTGTGGTGAATTAAACAAGAAACACTGCCGATACTGTCAGCTGCGCCGCCCGGGCCTCTGTGCTGCGTTCACTGACTCGGCTTTCGTGTCGGCACGTTGAATTTCGCAGCTTTAACCTTCCTCCGCTCCGCGCCGACTTTCGCGCCCACCCGAGAAAGAAAAAAAAAAAAACAGATCCGCCTTTCTCCAAGGTTTCGCTTTAAAAATAACTCGCCGGTTTGAATCACCCTCTTTCTCCCCCACCCCAAAAAAATAAGAAGAAAAAAAAATGTTGTGAATATTGACGAGTCTTTTGCGCCTCAATTTACTGTAAATACAAATCTGGGCAGGACCGTCTGCTTGAGTCCCGAGTGGTTATCTTACACCGTCTTCCTTGTATTTACGTCCCCCTTAAAAATGCATCAAAAATAACTGCAAAAACGCTGAACCGGTGGCGTCACCAGTAAGCATGTGTTACCTATGGTTGCAAAAGCATGTGGAGTTGTAGAGACTTACGTATTAATTTTAAAAAAAAAGGAAAAAAAGAGTCTTGTTTGCATGTGTCTTTGCCTCTTTGATGGAATAAATATCAAGCAACTGTATATCAAAGAGTTTATAAGGAAAAAAAGATATTTAATGCACATTTTTAAATGATTTTTTTTTTAAAAGATTAATGTTAGTGATCAAATAAAAGGCAACTGTTGTTATACGTTCACACTCATTCTGCGTCCGCTCATGTGTCACGAGACGACTGCTCATCTAGACGCGCGCGAGAGTGGAAAGTTAGGCGGCAAATACCTCCGTCTCCCCCTGGTGGTTGGCTGCAGTTATAGGTGATAAAAGGTTAGCGGGCGGGAACCTGGGGCCAAATGATGATATCAAAACGCAAATTTGACAGCAAGATGAAGCAGCAAAAATGTTCAAAATATGGCGAACATTGAAATGTTTAAAAAAAAAAATTTGTCTAGGCAAGTTTTTAATTTTTTTTTTTTTTTTTGTTTGTTTTAAAACCCAAGTCCCCGCCCACTTTTATTCATTCAGGCTTTCAGAGGAGACATTCGCGCCGAGCACGTGCAGAACATCATCATCCGCTAACTGTCACCTCCTAAAAAAAACCCTCGCCCCCAAACCCAGGCGTATGTTTCCGCTTTGACTTCCTGTCGCCGTGGCGACGCTCAGGCGGTGTGGCGGTTGTACTCGTAGGGCGGGTGCATCCCGTCGTAGTGGAACTCCCTCCACTGCTCGGTGCTCTCACGGCTCCTCTCGTTCTGCTCTGGAAGACGAATTGGGGGGACAAAGAAAAAAAAACGCTTCAGCACGCGACGTCGATGAGGCGCTCGGCTCGGCCTGGCTCGGCCCGGCCCGGCTTGGCTCGGCTCGGGAGGACGCCGCCACCTACCGTCGCGCTCCTCCTCGGCGTAGTTCTCAAACTTGCTCCTCTTCTCCTCGTGGAACTCTCTCCGGCGCTCGTCGGCGGCCAGCACCTGCCTCTGCTCGGCTGCAGGCGGCAGGAGGGACGGTTCAGGTCCGGTTCACGTTTGCAACAACAATAACAACAACAAAAATGGCGAGGTCTCCGCGGGGGGCCCATGTTTTTGACTCTAACGGATCACCCAGCTTTTTTTTCCATCGTGTTGCAAATATTAAATGAAAAACCGTCACCAAAAACACCATAATAAATATCGCGTACACCCGTCGGCCAAAACATTACGACCACAAGCGTGTGACGAGGCGCTCGCACTCACCACCGTTGTGAAGTGAAGTGAGCATGCAGAGCGACCAGCCATAACATTATGACCGCCGCATGTTCACCATGGAGCGTAACGCAGCTGCCCTGCAGGAAAATTAACGCTCGGAACAAAAATCGGCGCAATAAAAGCGGCCGAGCGATGAGAATAAAGCTGGATCGGTTTCATGTTATAACGTGATAAGTTTATGGATAATAGTAGATAGTTAAGTAGATTTAAAGTAGCCAGACGCCCCTCATCCCCTTCCCTTTAAAACTAGATGTGGGAAAATAAAAATGAAGATTTATAAAAAATTATCTGTAACTTAAACTGTATCAAACCTGCCGAAAATAAAACCTAACGAAACAAAAAAGGTATAAAAACTTGATCCATATCATAAATTACACATCTCATACATCGATCCATGCTGAGATTGAGAGTTTAGGGCGTCTTAGACGACCATATAAGGTCGTAAAACAAAAGCAGGATTTTCGTGCTGATAACATCTGGCAGATATTTGAGCACCCACTTAAAAGTGGTGAACTCATCCTTTAAGCTGGGATTTGGGGGTGGTTGCAGGGGGTCGGCCATTAGACTCAACCCCTCCACCCTTTCATTATTCGGGTTCTTTTATTATCCAATAACAACAGCAGCAGCGCGCATGTATGAAACGGTGTCGGCGTTTCATAACCAGCAGGTCCGGTTACATCACAGACGGTAACGACCTTAGCGATGACCCGGCGGTATAAACATGAACCGCTTATCCCCCCACCAGATGAGCCGTGTTATTCATCTTATATGTTTACGGTGGCTTACGAGGACGTATTTGTTATTGTTTTGTTTTTTTTACTTTATCAGACACTGCAGATGAACTTGTTCCATCTATTTAAGGGTAAAGTTTTTGCTTTTATCACCGGCTTAAGTCCCAGGTATGAAAGATTTGGCTTGTTTTGGTATTTGTTATTAGACTTTATATAATCTGGGAAGCCACACCCCTTTTTTATAGTATATAAATATAAGGAAAATTAACCTTTGAACAAGCAGCAGTGTGATTTTTAAAAAAAATGACCTCAAATAACAGATTTTTTTTTTAAGATTCAGTTTGGCTCAAGTCCCTCCTACTAGCATACAGGAGGCGGGGCTTATCCCCTGCACTACAGCAGCCAGCCACCGGGGGGCGGCGATGGTAAAGTGGCGGTCACTCCTGACTGTGAGATGGGCGGAGACGCTTCCAGGGCCCGGTCATGACCTTTTGACCTGCAGCAGGATTCCGCAGCGCGTCGGCGCACGCAGGGGACGCAGATCCGCGGCGGAATTCACGTTGGGGAATTCCAAAAATAACAGAAAAAACGTGGAAGCGCGATGGATATGGAGGTCCTCTCACGCTTTCTTCTCCTTCTTCTCCTCATCGGCTGCGCGGCCGAACTCCAGGTCCTCCATATTCCAAACATATTTCAAAATTCCAGGGCCGAGCTCCTTGTGGCTGCGGCGGCGGCGGAGGCACAGCTGATTGACTGCTTCCCCGCCTCTGTGTGTGCTGGTTTCAAACGCTCGCGCCCACTCGCTCGGCCGTCCTCGCCGTGTTTATGCAACCCCGGTGGCGGCGGCGGCAGCGGCGGCGGCGGCAGCAGCAGCGTGTCCTCTCACCTTCCTGCTGGCAGAGCTTGTTATATCACCGCAGAACGCCAGGAATCCTCCGGAGGACGGGAGGCTTTGGAAGGCTGGTCAGGGCGAAGAAGCCACAGATCTTCTTTTGGTGTGTGTGTGTGTGTGTGTGTGTGTGTGTGTGTGTGTGTGTGTGTGTGTGTGTGTGTGTGTGTGTGTGTGTGTGTGTGAGAGAGCTCCATGCTTCCCCGTGGCTCCTGCTGCTCCCGCTGCTGCCTCACAAGGAGCTTAATCAGTAATTAGCCCCAAATCTTATTGTCTTATATAACGAGTATTTCTCTCACATCCAAACCTTCCTTCTTCTTCTCTGGTTTAGGGTTATTTATTTATTTATTTATTTTTGTCCGACTATTACATAACACTTCAAGTTACATGTAACTTTTTTTTTTTTTTTACAATTTTAAGCTTTTTCTGAAATCTACCATCGAAATTAATGGGTCAACTTTTTTTTTGTGGCGTCGTTGGCTCCATCACCATGGCGACCGACAGCCGCTCAGATTCCGTTTTTGCGGCATCGAAGCTTCCTGCTTTTTTTTAAATACTTTTCAATAAACTGCTTCCACTTTACTTTTCTGCCGTTTGAACTTAAGTTCCAAAAACATCGACTTCTTCTCTTTCTGCGCCGCTTTATAATATTTCAGTATTCAAGAAATTTTTTATTTTTATTTTTTTTAATGAGCTTATTGTCTTTTACTGTTGCTCAGGACGGGACGGTTCTGGATGGGGCCACGTGCAAAACCTGGGCCCGTATTTTGCCCACGTGAGTTTACGAAGGCAGCAATTACAACACTTGAAACTACCAATCACATGCATGAAGGTGACCAGAATATTAGGGACCCCTCTCAGTGTAGCCCAGCACAGTCCAACAGCGTCACAAACTACAGTCCCAATAACAATCATTCAAACATGTCAACACCTCTCTCACACACATTCAATCACAATCCAACATAAAACTCCTCCTGAAGGGAGAACTGATTGCAGGGCTGTTGTATTATACTCTATGGTGGACACGCGGTGGTCATAATGTTATGGCTGATTGGACCAAATACTCACTTTTATGATAATAAGTGACACAGCAACGTGAGGTTGAGCGGCGCCAACTCACCGCCGACCTCATCCTGAGACTTGGCCCCCCTCCGGCTGCGGCGCCTGAAGAAGCTGAAGGCGTCGTCCTCCCTCATGAAGACCCTCCTGAGCGGACCTGCAGTCGGAGAAGCTGCTCAGCACGTGAACTTGTCGGAGGAAGAAGAAAGTTTTTCGAAATGACATTTGCAGGCGGCGTGGACCTTGCGGATCCGCGGTCCTGCCCGGCACCGCCGCCGATCGGGCCCCTGGGGAACCTGGGACACAGGGAGCAGAATCAGCAGCCACAGTGAGGACGCCCGAGCACGCGAGCCGGCCCAGCTACCCCCCCCCCAAAAGGGACTCACGCGAGAGTGCGAGCAGCACGGCGAGGAGCGCCAGCAGGGTCGCCCACGACGCCATCGCCGGGCCCTTCTGAGTGGACGAGGGGGAGGAAAAGCCAGGCGAGGAGTTGGCGGGCCCGTAGATATGTGGGAGGGGGGCGGGGCCTGGAGGAAGGGGGAGGGAGCAGGTCTGATTAATCGCTCTGTGTGTCCGTGTCCTTCGCCGGGTGTGGGGGGGTTAGGGGGTCGGCGAGGAGGGCGTCTTTTTGTGACATCACGGACCTGCAGAGGCCTGTTTGCCTCAGGAGGAGGCGGAGCCATGATGGGAGGCGCGGTGTTCCCCGCATAACTGCAGCAAAGCGTGGACAACAAACGGATTTTTGGGATTTATGAAAAAGTTTACGCTGTTTTTTTATTTATTTATTTATTTTTTTGTCCAAATCCGGGTGAAGGCGGCCCCTCAGGGCCCCTCCCCTCGCTGCACAGTCCTGCTGGAAAGTATGCAGCCTTCTGTTTGCTTGAGTTTTTCCTTTTTTCTCCCCCCCACCTGAATTCCCGGCCGCGTCCCAGAAAAGGAGCTAAACGTGGAAGCTGATTTGTGGAGGGATTGTTGTTGCCAAAAAAAATTAAATAAATAATAATAAAAAAAGAATGTGATGGAGGGACACAATCTTTGCAAAACAAAAACAAAACAAGCGTCTGATGAATGTAACAGCAAAAACACGGGCGCCGGCAGGCGCCGCAGTTTTGATCCGACAGTTTATTAAAATGACGTCTCATCGACTTCATAAACAGATTTTGTCTGTGTGTTTATTTTTCCACCTCACAAAAAAAAATTTTTGGGAGAAACTTTTTTCCATTTCCTAAAAAAGTCAGAATTCTGACTTTAACCTTTTTTCTGATACCTAAAAAAAAATCCGGAGGATTTTTTTCATTTCCTCCCGTTTTTTTTTCTTGGTTTCCAAAAAAGATTAAAGTCAGAATTCTGATTTTTTTCAGGAAAAAAAATCCTGTTTTTTTTTGGCATCGGCAAGAAGTCAGAATTCTAAGACTGAAGTCAGAATTGTGACTCTTTTCTCAGAATTATTTTTTTCTTTTTTTCTTCTCCTCTTCCGTCGTACTTGTCTTGCTCGCCTATAATTTATTTTTATTTTTTTTTTATTTTTTTGGACTCAGCAGACGTACCGCATTTCCCCCGGTAGGCGTCGCTGCGGCGCCACGCCGACCGCCCCTCTCGCAGTTCGCGGCCGCGGCCGCCGGGCGTCGCTGTTTCGCCCGCCCCGCCGCGACACTGCGATGACACGGTGCGCGGCGGCGGCGGCGGTGGCGGCCGCTCGGGCAGGCAGGCAGGCGGGCGGGGAGCAGAGGAGGACGCACTCCGATCAGCCGCGGCGGAGCTCAGCCTCGCACTGCCGCGCTCTTCCCTCGGACACCCCAGCGGCGACAGCGCCTCTTACTTCATAACTTTAAACCCTTAAAGCAGCCGGAAACAAGAAAACAACTAACAAGACAACCGACCGATGTCGCTGGACGCCAAAACCCCGCGGATGTAAGCGGAGGGGGGGAGAGAAAAAAGGAAAGAAGCGAGCGACGGCAGCCTGGAAGCAGCGAGCCGCGCGGCGGAGCCACAAAGGCGAAGCAGCTGGTGGCGTCTGGGTGTCCCGCGCGGGGGTGGCAGACGACGGCATCCGGCCTGAGAAGAAGCTCCGAGGTCGGGGACTCCGGACGGAGCGGCGCTCATCGGCTCTGGTGGGTCACAAGTGTTCCGTAAAAAAAAAAAAAAAAAAAAAATGTCGCTGTTTTTTTGTTTGTGTGTGTGTGTGTTTTCCGTTTAACGGTGGAGGAGCGGCGCCGTTTTCGGGCGCCACAATGCGGCGGCGTTTACGGTGACAGCCGCCTGCTGTTGTGCGGGCTGCTCACCGGAGGGCGGCCGCGCTGGAGCTAGCTAGCGCCGCGGCGGGGGCGGCGGGTGCTGCGGGTGCGGGTGGTGGAGGTGGTCGGCGGCGGCGGGTGGTCCATGCTAACTAAAGTTGGGCGCTGCGTTAGCATCGAGGTACGCGTCCGGAGACGCAGGGCGACACACACACACACGGGCGTCGGGTTGGTGTGTCACTAGCGTGTGTGTGTGTGTGTACGTGTGTGTGGTTGCTACCAAAACACTCGCTGACCCACATTTCCCAGGCGTCCGGGCCGAAGGGGTTCCACTCAGGACTCCTTGAAACTTAACAGTACCGGATCTGTCAAAACACACACACACACACACACACACACACCCTCAAAGTGAGGACATCAGTCAACAAATGGCACTCCACAACCCGAACCCGGGTCTAACCCTTTAGGCTCGAACCCGCCATCATAACCATCAAGTCTGGCCTCTAAGGGGGTGGGGGGTTAGGGGGGTCTCTCCTGGGCCAGTTTGTCCCCACACTGCCGCAAGAAGGCATTTTACTGTTGGTCCTCGCCATGAACCCGCGCTTGTGCATCCTGATGGACCCCTCATTCATTCCGTCTCAACTAAGCCCGAGTCTAACCACCGGCCCAAACCCGGCCCAAACCCGGCGCCGACCTTTACACCAACATGTCTCCCACTGACGCCAGAATGTCCCCACTTTTTTCAAAAATGTCCTCCCTCTTAGTACTTATTTTGGTTCACGCCTAGCCGCCTGTACGAGAACACACACGCACGCACGCACACACACGTGCTGGCGGCGCCAGCGGCCTCTGAGCCGCCTCAGCTGCTGCGTTCGGGCCGGCCCGGGAAGCTGGCCGCGCTCTTGCCTGGGAAAAACCCGCCACAGGAACAAGAACCCGGGCACAATCGGGACCAGTTTTGCCAAAGCTTTCAATGAATTCCTGCACTTTTTTTTTATTTTTTATCTTCTTCCTACAGGGAGTTCACCTGGTTGTGTGTGTGTGTGTGTGTGCGTGCGTGTGTGTGTGTGTGTGGAGGCGCGGGAGGGGGGAAGTGATGAGTGTGGAAAAGCAGGATATCCATTGTTTTTTTTGTTTTTTTTTTTAAAGTTTGTTGGAAAGGGGAGGAGGACGAGGGTCTCATGGCAAACTGGGAAGGAAGTTAATTTTGGCGAGTAAACACGCGGGCAGCCGGCGCGCTCACGCATTTATTGCCACAATTCTGTCACCATATTGTTGTGGCGCGCCGCGATACGACTGGCGAACAAACGCGCGGCGCGGCGAGCCCGAGCAGCTCATGTTTTATCTGTTGCGTGTTTTTTTTTGGCCACAAAAACCTGATCCAAACAACAAACATCTCAATAACAACGGTGACAGTAAAGCTGCTGGTTTCCTTTTCCTGCCTCCGCCGAGCCCCATAAAAACCTCATAGAAAAGTGGCCAATTGTCAGTTTCTTAAAGCCTCGGGTGACAGAATGAAAGCCGACAGACGTCCATGTTTGAGAAGTTGTAACCAGCAATTTTTTTTACATAATAATAATAATAATAATAAAAACTAGCCACATGATATCCACATAACAGCTGGTTTAATTTTCTATTGATCTTCCAGTTAAAATGGTAAAAAAGGATGAGCTGAGAGATGAAAAGTCAGGATAAGGAGTCGTCGGCAGCGTCAAATTCTCGGGGTTTTTTTTGTTGCTTCCTCTTTAAATCGCTGGAGGCTGCGCACGTGTCCGCGAGACTGCTCACACTTCTTTCTTGGTGAGTGAAGCAAAACGCCGTCGCAGCACTTTCACACACTTCCTGCGCGCAGGTTTCGCTTTGACGGCCCCGCGAGCTGGCGGGGCGTGAGCGCGTGCGGGGGCTGGGGGGGTTAACGGAGGGAGGGGGGGGTGGTGGGCGGATGCCGGGTGTTGCCCCGCATGTGTCGGCGCGATGTGGATCCGTTCCCCTTGGTGAGGGCCTCGGGGGCGGCGGCGGCGGCGGCAGCGAGGCAACCCGAGCCGCCGCGAAGCAGCTGTAGCCACGCGGCGCTGATCCCTGGAGTCCTGATGCGGATCGGATGAGGGGTCCCGGTATGCGTATGGGTGTGTGAGCATGCGCGCGCACACAGACGCAGCCGTGGGGGTTCGCCCGGTGAGCCCACGTCTCGACATTTCAGCGCGCCGGAGGCCGCCGCCGCCTCCTCCGGCCAAACCTGTGGAGGTTTCAGGCGTTGGCAGCGCGGCGGTGGGGCTGTTTATGATTTTTATCGATTTAAATACACCATCTGGAAGCATCTGGATGGTCGTTAATCTGGTTTACCGTCAATTTTCTCCGTGAGCGGCTTAAAAAAAAAAAAAAAAAGCTGTCTGCTAGCTTAATACGGCCATAACATTATGACCCCTGCATGTTCACCATAGAGTATAATACAACAGCCCTGGTTGGATTGTGATGGAATGTGTGTGAGAGAGGTGTTGACATGTTTGAATGATTGTTATTGGGACTGTTTGTGACGCTGTTGGACTGTGCTGGGTTACACTGAGAGGGGTCCCTAATATTCTGGTCATCCCCACTCATTTATGCATCAGGGCCGCCGCCGCTCAGCACGACCCGACACAGGTCAGCAGCATCACCAGTTCCGGAGCTACATTGGTTTTCCTGACGTCTCGACTCGGGTTATTAGATTTTTTTTTTTTTCAAATTCGATTTCCCTTTTTAAGAAAGAGCAGACTTTTGTCGACGCCGCAACTTATTTCTTTTTATTTATGCACTGAATAAACGGACGCTCACCAAAAACATCACGACGGAAGACAGACGCGTGTCCAGCAGTTATCGGCATATCTCCGCGGTTACGGCCGCGATCATTCCGGCCGCGGTCATCGCGGCACAGAATCGTCACAAGGGCTACCACGAGCATGTGTTTTCTGTGTGTGTGTGTGTGTGTGTGTGTGTGTGCTGGCGCGAGCTCGTGTTGCGGCGGCCGGCCCCGAGACAGCTGGCTGAAGGTTACCATGTCGGCGCTCTCTCCCGGGAGGCAGCTGCCGCGTCGCAGGCGACCGGTGGCGTCTATAGATAGACCCGCGCGCACACCCTTCCTCTATTTCTTGCCCCTCCGCCGCCTTCGCGCCGGCGCGCAGCTGTCCCGCCGGGCGAGCGCTGGCGCTGCCACAGGCTCCTCCCACAGGCTCCTCCCACATCCCCGAGGCAGCTGCCTGTGAGCCCGTGTCGTCCCGGCGTACCGTAAGAACGCCAACCACCAGTCTGTGTGTGTGAAACAGGTGAGGGACAAATCCCCCCCCCCTTTTTTTTCCCGTCCCATCACTCACACACACACACACACACACACACACACACACACACACACACACACACACACACACACACACACCTACAGCACACACACATTCTACTCCTATAAACACAGTTCTTACCTAA
>CAAKHG010041424.1:24892-37133 GCA_901007715.1 Dactylopterus volitans | reverse complement strand
CAGTTACGACCTGCGACATTCGAATTGCAAAGCGCTTGCGTGTAAGTGTGTGTGTGTGTGTGTGTGTGTGTGTGTGTGTGTGTGTGTGTGTGTGTGTGTGTGTGAGAGAGTGAGAATGCATATCCACGCACAGGCAAGTTACCTCTCCTCCAGTAGAGATGATGAGCTTATTATGGAGAGACATGAAACAGAGATTAAATAACAGATGAGAGCAGACAGAAGCATGGAGCGAGAGAAGGAAGAGCGGAATGACAGAAAGAAAGAGGAACAACAATTTCAGAGAGAAGAGGAAGACTTCAAGAGGGTCAGATGACATGGAGGAGGTGAAAGGAGCAGAAGGGAAGGAAAGTGTTTGCTTTGAATGGGAAATGGATGAAAGGCAATTTCAGACAAAGAGGAAGACAGTAAGAGAAAAGGACGGACAAAGGCAGTGGAAAAGAAAATGAGAGAAAGATGGAAGGACAAACAGAAGGAGGAAGAAGTCAGCTCTGGATGTTGTTGCGGAAAGACCCATGTGTGTTTGCTAATTAAAAGGATGAAAAAAGTGAAACTGAGAGAAAGAGAAGCATAGAACAGGAGACATTCTTAAAAAATAGCAAACTGCTGAGTCTTTTTTTGAATGTTGCTCTACCCCCCGCCCCTTCCTCTTTATTCCTCTGGAAACCCCGGCTGAGTTTTGAAGGTTGGATGTGGGGGTGGAGAGGTAGGAGGTAGGGAGTTGGGGGTGTATAAAGAGAGAGAGAGAGAGAGAGGGAGAGAGAGGGAGAGGGAGGGGGGAGTAGAAAATGTACAGGTTTTTTTTTCTCCCTCTCCTCATTTTCCCTTAGTGTCTCACTTCTCTTGTTGCTTCGTTCATCGGATTGTGTGCTACCCGAAGAATAGGAAGGCAAAACGAGGAAACAGAAAGGAAGCAGAACAGCGCAACTGCTGTACCTGGAAAAAAAAAAGGTTAGGAAGACGAAAGGAAGAAGAAGAGAAAAGGGAGGAAGAGAAAAAGCAAGGGGTTTTTGGAAAGCAAGAAAAGATGGGAGAAGAGAGGAGGAGACAATAAACTAGTAGGTGGAAAGTTATCAGGAAATATATAGTTTGAAGAGAAGAGGAAGAAAAAGGAGAGGAGGAGAGGTCCAGGTACCAAGACCACATCTTCAAGAACCTTTGCTGTCCATCCCGCCGATCAGGATGGACAAAGTGGAGCGAGTAATGAAGATGGTCAAGAGGATGTCCCCGAGGAAGAAGAGGAGGGACAGCGGAGGAGGGGGACGTGGAGGAGGACCAGGAGAGCTGGAGAGCCCAGACACCCTGTGTGATGAGCTCTGCCGTTTCAGCCTCTGCATCAGCGGTGAGAGGTTGCACTGCCGCATGTGTTTGGGAAGTTACCATGGCGTTGTGTGTGTATGTGTGTGTGTGTGTTCATGTGATACTCTCACAATGGATTTGTGTGTTTCAGAGACATGTACTGTATGTGTTCCTTTCATTATGGATTCAGATGTAGGTTTTACACACAGCAACAATTCAGAGGGATCAGGAATGTGCCTGCATGTGGGTCTGTTTCTATGCTGCATTTACAGGACAAATTCAAATGAATTCATTTTCCTTGGGGAAATGCATTTGTAAAATATCAGTGCAGTTCAGTTCAGTATCAAGTGTGTGTGTAGCGGTGATACATAAAAACATATCCAATGAACACTCTTTACATGTTTTAAATATGTCTGTGTAGATTCTTAGTCATCTAGGTCATGGTGATCCTAAGAGATTCAGTGGAAGGAAACTTAGCATATTAGCATATTAAAGCTTTAAATAACTAAAGCTGCATAGGCTCTTAAAATCTCAAGGTGAGGATGAAAGCAAAAAAAAGTAAAAAGAGGAAAAGCCTGTATGAACACCCAGACCACTACACCTATGGCAAATATACATAGGGTCTATGCATTGCAAGATAACGTATTAATATGAATAAAAACCAACGTTCTCATCTAAAAAGTAACTATTGTGCTTTTATTAGCACGACAGGTTCATATTAAAGCTTCAGACACCTATTTTTGGCATCAGGTCCGGTCCAGTCTTCTTCAAACTCTGTTCCCATACAACTGAAGGCCATCTGAATTCTGTTTTTAGTGCAGTGTATCGTTCTTCCAGGCAAATGCTAGTGATGTGATGATGTGGTATAAACACCTGATGGTGGAGTGAGAGAAATGAGGTCAATCCCATGTTGCAATAGCTTTTTTCTTTTATAAGTGAATTGCTGTGATTGTTACCGAACCTTTATTATTAATTTTGTAATCATGAAAACAGGCAAGCAGAACCATAAAGAATTTGTAAGTTTAACCCAAATGTTGATCTTTCTCTAAGCCTTACAAGACCTTAACCATAGTGTCGGCACATAAGAAAACATCATTATTGTGTGAGTTAAAGTACTTTTTGGCCGCATGACAAATAGGTTTCTTATGAAAATATGATGTCACAAAGTCATAATATTTAAAAAAAAAAAACAACTAAACAAGGGTAAATGTATATATATTAGTAAAAGAAAAATACTTCTCACTCAAAGTGTTGTTGAGAGCTCATGTATCATTTATAGGAGACACATTTGCAGCAATTGATACACAAACCTTTCCACCCCCCAGTGTTTCTGAATATTCCACATTTGCTTTCTCTCTTTTTTAATGCTCCAACTGAAAATGTGGCGATAAAACGTGTGGATGAAAACCTGAATATGGCTGTGGCACATCAAAGACTTTTTGGGGAAAACAAAGACCAACCCCATGGTTTCTTATTCAAGAATATCCATTTATGTCTGAAACGAGACTGAGATGTTCTCAGTAAGTTTTACTAACATGGGTACATTTTGGCTTTGTTCATGATCTTTGAACACTCACCTTATGCGAAGAGCTTGTTTTTTTGTTTTTGTTTTTTTCTCGTTTTTTTTTAAGGTTCTTGAGGATGCTTAACCTCTCATCCATAAGGCTTCTTCAGATCTAGCTGGTGGGGAATCTCATGTGTGTAGCTCTCTTGTGGAGTCATTGACTGAGAATCTACCAGACATAATGTTGGCCAAGTAAAAGGCCAATGCTGTTTTGTTGTCTGTTTGCCAGAGTTTGCTGTGTCGCTGTTCAGTCAGCTTAATTAGTGCATGCTCACATTTAATGAGCTCTGAGTTGGTAAGTGTTGATGCTACAGTTTCTTTGGTACCTCATGTTCTTCAAAGACTTTGTAAAGCAATTCAGAGAGTTCAGTTTTTTTTTGGGGGGGGGGGGTTATTTCTTTTTTTTTAGCTTTGATCATACACAAACAGCTCAGGGAAGAGACTGATGTGGTTTATAATAGCAACTGTTAAAGAGTGAGTGTGCTTACCCTCCATGTATCCTTTCATCAATCAATAGGTCTAATCACTCAGCAGAAACCACAGCAGCCAGACTTCAAACAGCATCAAACAACGCGCGGCACACCAGACATTACACTGCAGGTGACTGCAGGTCAGTTTGGAAACAAGAGGCAACATAAGCATATCAAGACAAACATTGACACGAGCCCACAATCTGTTTCATCACAGCATGTGATGTTATTTTTCTCTCGTGACATTTACTGGGAGCTTTTATCTAACATATTTTACCACAGATCAGATATCACAGATCACAGTCTTAACTAGTAGAAGCTGGATCAATAGATTCACCAATCGATATTGGCCTCTGAATGCTGAATATCAGCCAGAGAATCATCCTATCATAAATGTGCGAGAGGTGATTACAGAGAAATGTGATCAACCCACTTTCAGCTGCAGCCATATTTGGTTGTCATGAACAGTTGAGTTAGTTTTTTTGGTTTGATTTATTTGTGTTTTTAAAGGCAGTGTCAAACCAAGTTAAGCCTTGTAGAGTCCCACATGTGCTGGAAACCAGTGAATTTCAACCGATAAATAGCAAATATGACATAAACATTCTCAATATGCTTATATTTTATCAACCAGTCTCAGAGAAAAATAAGTAATTGTATTCAGGTCAGAGCCTGGCCATTCATCTCCCATTGGGGGATTCCTGGCTCTTATGGGTGTCTAGAGGCCTCTGGGGCTGGTGGTCCTGTGGCCACTGTCTCATGGGGCGCTGTGGGTACTTCCCTACCCCACTGGAGAGATTCCCCCCCTTTAATTGTGCACTAGACATTGAGGGCTTGTCAAGTGACTCCACTGTCTGCCAGCAGTGGGGTATCCATACTCCATTGTCTCATATCCAATCCATTGTCTCATATACACGCATGCCAACACAACACAGGCACACAGGCTCTGGGGAGTGGAAGTGGGAGCCGTCCCGTCCTGGGGTATCGCTGGTGGCATGCGGCGGCTGTTCCATCGGTCCCTGGCGTTTGGCGGGCCCATTGTCGGGGATCGCACCAGTCCATGGAATAGGGTGGGCCTTGGGCCTCACTGTGGTTGTTTTGTTTTGTTTTGTTTTGTTTTGTTTTGTTTTGTTTTGTTTTGTTTTTGTTTTGTTTTGTTTTGTTTTGTTTTGTTTTGTTTTGTTTTGTTTTGTTTTGTTTTGTTTTGTTTTGTTTTGTTTTGTTTTGTTTTGTTTTTTCCACCAGGTCCGTCAACTCTGCTTCCTGGCTATGAGGGCTCCCTCCCTGGCCCCATTTACTGGGCCTCTTTCTGCCCCCTTATGGTGGTGGGTCTGGCAGGGGCTCTCGCCTCCTTGGGGTGGCGGGTCCCTTGTTTGGTGTGTGGGCATGCCTTGGATGGATGGGATCTTGGGGCCATCAGCTTTGCTTGTGCTTGGGAGTGTAGAACCCTGACCATGCTGGGATTCTGCTTACTCCTGTCCTGCTGTGGACCTGATGTATACTTTTAATCTTATTACTTTGTGACATCATATTTTCATAAGAAAACTATTTGTGATGCGGCCAAACAGTACAGGGTGCGGGGTATGGAGGGGTTCACATGGTGGCCCCTGGGTCATGTGGCCTTGGGTTGCGCTTGCTCTTTTGGGGCCGCAGGGCTCTTTGGCCACTGGGGTCTTGGCCAGGCTGCCGAGCAGAGGTTGCTCCTCACTACATTTCCAAATCTTTCTCATTGATAAACATTCACAGCTGACATACGCCCACTTGCTCGCTCACTTGTTCACTCACTCACTCGCTCACTCACTCACTCACTCACTCACTCACTCACTCACTCACTCACTCACTCACACAACCACACATGGTTTTGGTTACTGCTGTTGTTGTTGTTGTTGTTGTTGTCATTGTCAGTCGTTGTTGTTGTCTCACTCACCCTCTCCCACCTTTCCCCGACGGCACCAGGTCCTGCCTGGAATCCCGGAATCCACATTTTATTCTGTTGTGTATTGTAGGAGCCAAATTTGGATGTTAATGATAATTCATAATTGTTACACAATTATGACTTATTATCAAAATTCAATTAAGCTTAATTAATAAACATTAATTAAAACCCGGACCAATAACCAAACATAGAAGAAGGAATAGAGGTCGGCACTGACCCTGTCAACCATCTTATACCACAGTACACAAGCACAACAAGGACAACTTCTCTTTAAAGTGTGTGTGTGTGTGGTTGTGTGTGCGTGTGTGTGTGTGTGTGGTTGTGTGTGCGTGTGTGTGTGTGTGCTGCCATTCTGTTGTACACACAGACACACACACAAAGTGCCCATCTGCTTCAAGGTTTGACATGTAGTCAGGTCATCAGTGCTCTTCTGCATACCTCAGTTGTAATGAGTGATAACTGAGTACCTGTTGCCTTTCAATCAACTTGAACCGGTCTGGCCATTCTTTTTTGACCCCTGACGTCAACAAGGCATTTTTCCGAAGACTACTGCTGCACATTATATATTTTCTCTTTTATTGTCTCTTTTTCAGACCCTTCCCTGTATATCTAGGATATATGTATATCTATGGGATTGTCATTGTGCATGAAAATCCCAGTACATCAGCAACTGCTGAAATACACAGACCAGCCTGCCTGGCACTGACATTCATGGCATGTTCAAAGTGACTAAGATCACCTTCCTTCCTCATTGTGATGCTCGGTTTGAACTTCAACAGATCGTATGTCTAAATGCATTGAGCTGGCTAACTAAATATTTGCATTAACGAGCAGTTGAGCAGCTGTACCTTATTAGCAGATATAGAGAACAGATCAGACACAAACGTAAAGTTATATTAGAAAGTATATATTTTACACAGTAAAAACACAATTGTCAGTTATAACAGTTATATATATAGAGAATGTCAAATTAGTAAAAAAAATAGTAAAGTGTCCGAGTGAGGTCAGAGTGTCACGTTGTAATTCACTTTGCAAGGGAATCCATGGCGTTAACACACTGATTCTAAAAGCAGTTTGTCTGAGATCAGTCTTGGCACAAGACACTTAATAGAGGAGAGGGCCACTGGAGCGAGCTGAGAGTGGAAAAGAGCTCTAATTTAACAAGAAAGTGATAATGGTATCTTTTCAGTCTGGGATTTTGATAGAAAAACATCCAATGTTTAAACTCATCACTGCACAGATACAGTGATGAGTGCCGTCACCAGTAAAATACCTCCGGGCATAGTCATAAACAGAGTCTAATGGTTTAAGTGTTTGGCAGTAGCATGTCTATAAATAATATCAACATAACCTAGAATTGATCAGAAAGTTACCGCAGTCATCAATTTTCTACAAAGCAATGGCAAGTTTGATTCATTTCTGTACAGAAAGCCAAGTTTTTGCCTGACTTTTGTAAAAGTTTCCCTTAGTGGCATTTAAATGTGAACGAATCATCCAGCCAAATGCCAGGATGCTTGAATTGCTTTTGTCTACGTTTGGTAACAAAAGTGGTTTTTAAATGTGAACTGATCTTCTCATTGAAATTCAAACTTGGCCGTTTCAATATTTAATCCTTTGAATGTAAAAATGCAAAGATTATGATGGTCAATGTGTTTGATCATACAGCTGAGGCCATATATATTAGACCCCAGGAATTATACAACATTTTCCAACAATTGTGCCCAATGTTTGCATCATTAAAAAAACTTGATATAATCAAAAAAGCACTTGTATTTGCGGAATGGGCAGATCAGATTATGGTTTGAAAACAAATACCTGTATTGTAATCTGCCAGTAGTAAAGCCATGATAATAAGTTAAACTAAGCATCACATTTATGCTTTGCAAGCTGATTAAAACATTCAGATCAGTGTTGGAAAAGCCTGTAATGCCACAAATTTCAGTATAATGTGCAATTTCAACTGAGATGTATTTTCTTGAGGATTACCTCAAGAAAATTGCTTTTTTTCTTTTAACTCATATGACATGTTGATAAGAAACATATTAATGAATCCACAAAATAATGATATTTAATGATGTTTTATGATATGTCAACAGTGTGGTTGAAGTCTGGGTTAGGAGAAAGATTAGTTTGAGTCGCAATTTACAAATTTATTAAGATTCTGTTAATACAGATTTTGGGGTTACAACAATTACAATGTGGTTAAGATTTGGTGAAGTTGGTTCTGCAAACAACATTTGCAAATGAAAAGATGACATGCAAAACATGATCACACTAATGTCTCTCTGGTGCTTGTTTCACCCAATCACCACAACCTTCCTCCTAACAACTTTACTGCTATAAGAAAATGTCATCACATTGCTGCACATCACCAGAACATAAAATAGTTCACATCAAGAAACATAATGGTAACTATGATTGAAATATGCAATAATTACTTTGTGCAAGAATTCATTCAACTAAATGGAGCGCAAAACTAGATGCAGAGATAGATACTCCAGCCTCCAATTAATTTACATTGCTTATTTGATTAATTTTGGGAGGTTTCTGCTTTTTGGTACCATTTTTACCTTTATTGGACATATGGCTTAGAGGCAAACATGAGAAAGTGGGACAGTGAGAAATCTGAATGCAGAAAAAGTCCCTGGCTAAATTTGAACAAGGGACAGTGTGTTGTGCGCTGAAAGCAGCTGGCTATACTCTATTAACAAATCTTTTAAAGGTAGTGGAACTAGTTTTATATTAAATAAAGAGAGGGGGAGATCAACAAGGAGTTTTAGGTTCAGTGTCTTTAAGGTTAAGGACGCTAATAAGTAATAAGCAGATCTTAGACATTTGAACTTATGACACTAGAATTTAAACAATTTCAGAGCAGCACGCTCCACCTCCTGCAGAAGATTTGTAGTAGTTTGCATTCTTTTATAATTTGTAGTGGGGAAAAATATATATATATATCTTTAATTTTTGTATTTGAAACACATAGCATTTTTAGAATTGATTCTCACATCACATAAATTTAATATAACTGACTTCTTGACAACTTTGTTGTGGTCTGTCTACAGTAAATTTGGCTGTGGCTGGTGTCACATTGGCAAGCAACAACTGCTTTTCGTGAGCCCATTTTCTATCTAACAGTAATTTCATCTGAACTTCACATGTGAGTTTGGGGACTGATTTGCAGCTAACAGCAGAAAAATAAATTAGTTCCCTGGCCTGTTTACAATAGCTGGAGTAGCTGAAAGGCCTGGTAATTTGAAAATGAGTGGATGGACAGATAACACAATGAAAATGGAGAAAAATAATATTTAAATCAACTTGCTAAAAGCTGCTCACAAAAGGCATTAAGATGCTGGGCAGCATCCAGAATTAGCTAGATGGCTACATTGTCATCAAGAACAACAGGTAGGAGAGCTGATAGAACATGCTGGACTTGAAAAATAAAAGTCAACCACATTACAAAAAGCAAGAATTGTACTAAACAGGAAATGAAATGTGACATTAGTGAACTGCTGCAAATTTTGCTGGTAGAGATGGAAGCAAACTGGCCGAAGTAAAGTGGCCGAAGTAAGGTGGTGAGCACCATTGCCTCATAGCAAGAAGGTTCGATTCCTGGCCCGGGATCTTTCTATGTGGAGTTTGCATGCTCTCCCCGTGTCTGCGTGGGTTCTCTCCGGGTACTCCGGCTTCCTCCCACCTCCAAAAGCATGCTGAGGTTAACTGGCCACTCTAAATTGCCTGTAGGTGTGAGTGGTTGTCTGGTCTTCATGTGGCCCTGCGATGAGCTGGCGACTCGTCCAGGGTGTACCCCGCCGTTCGCCCGTGGTCAGCTGGGGTCAGCTCCAGCACAACTGCGATCCGTAACCGCAAAGACGATGAGATGAAATGAGATGAGATTGCTGTTGTCAGTGCCAAACTGAGACCTGTGTGAAGGGTTTCATTTCAGCACACCACCACACAAGTTGGTTGTGGCACTGTTTAATAACATAATCTATTGATCTTGTAACATTACTTTATGGACTTTATGCTTCTTACAGTATGTGAAAACACAAGACCCTCCCTATGGCATCACGTTACACTTACATGCTAAAAACACTGCATTTTACAACACAATCTAATTACCTTACCACCACATTGTGATAACGTCAGCAGACAGTTATCACAGACGTTGTGAATTTGTTCATTGCAACATCATTGCGTTATGTTTGACACGGTGTGTAAATGTTATGCTGTTTACCTTTTCATGACATCACTGACTGGTCAATTACTTAGTAAACTCTAATAACATATGATATCCTACCAATGAAATGCCAATGTACTTGTGATGCCTCTTTCACACATGGTTCCCTGTAAATTCCTGGATCAACCTTTCCTGGTCAGTGATTGATTTTAGCCATTCAACACAAGTCCACCTTCTAAGAAAATACTTGTGTAGTGCCTATTCAAACATGCACCAACAATACCAGGCTCGTCCAGTAGATGGCAGTTACTAAGGGCTTGGCCAGATGTATGTGTATGTGGCAGAAGAGAAGCGGCAATTGCTATTTATGTAAAGAGCGCTGGGTGAGGTGCATAGCCATGGGAACGTATTCTCAAAAGGGGCTACTGGGAAAAAAAAAAGGTCAGCACTGCACTTAACTTGCAACCCTGATAAAACAATATACATATACCAGCACGGTACACCATAGCAATATTGTCACAGCGGTGACACATGATCAGTTGTGTGATTTATTCATGGAGCTACAAAGCATCAAATAAAAGGAGTGGCGTGTTTTTAAGAGCCAAGAGTTTTTGATGGCATCACCGTGAAACTTATACCTTGAATTTATTCCTTGAATTTTTCTGTGGCTTTCCGCCAGTGTGGCTGTTTTAGGCGTTTCAGGGGTGCTTTATGCATTTTTTTCTTTTTTTTCACTTTCTTTTTTCACTTTATTTCATGTATTTATTTTTGGGTAAATCCCACATGAGCAGGGCGTGTTGCAACAGGGGGTGATGCCAGTAGGAGGTGCTACGGTACCCCCAGCACTCCTACTTCCTGAGGTGTTTTCTCTGTTCGTTGCCAGTACATCTATGGCGATTGTTGTGTTTATTCAGCAAATTAGCCACACATTCGATGAACTGGATGTCAGATTTCACATCGGTAGGATGGTATGTATCAGGAGCCTAGATGCATTAAGACCACATCCAAGTTACACTGAGCTGTTCACAAGGTAGGGCATGAAAATACAAAACTATAAACAGAAGCCACATTTCTCCAAGGCCCAAGTGCTCGTATGATATACTTGAACACCAACTTGAACAGCTTCTCTATAGATTATTAACAAGGCTCGAGTAAAGGACAACACACTTATCGTTAGGAATGAATTCAACTTCTATCAAAGACTAAATATCTTTAAAATGTGCACAAATATAATTCCTTGGGTAATTTCTTATATCACTGTTTTAATTCTTCTTAATTCACCTTGCCCCACATACACACATCCCACTGGTCTATGAATCCACACACACCCATACACGCACACATGCACACACGCACGCACGTACGCACGCACGCACACACACCAGTTTTGCCTTTCTTAGAATGTTTTATAAAGTTGGCTCACATTTGGATTATTTTTTTTTAACCGATTCTGTTTTCACAAGTGAGTGGTTGTGCAGACTTGTTTATGATTTTGACATGTTGCTGTTAATGATAAAGTCTAAACAATCAGAAACCAACGTGTTATCGGAGTAGCACATGAAACAACAGAGGTCCCAATCATCACATCACAATCAAGGAAACAACGTCAAAGCAGCTTTTATTTTACACAGACAGATACAAAACCATCTTATAGCTTTGCATCTTTTCAGACACTTCAGATAACCCCCCCAATCAGGTTGGATATACCTATTTGAATTATGTAACTAAGCTAAAATAAAATAACAGTAGAATTAATTGTAGTTGCGATGCACTGTTGCCCCTACATGCAAGGCTTGGTGTCGTGTTAGTAGTGTGAACATTTTATTTATTTATTCAATTTTTAGTGCTGTTAAACAGAAAATCTCCAAAAGCTTGCTTGCAAAGTTTTCAGAAAAATGTGGAAAAATCCATGGTTTGATCCAAAGTCTCTCTAGATTTCACTGTGGTACATCTCCACCAATAACTGATTTGGAACTTTAGGCAGTAAAAAACGTTAAACTTTAGTGTAACTTCTCTCACAGTGTGACTGGTGCTATGACCAACTCATGTTGCCAGGAAGGCATGATTGTCAAGTAGTAACATTCTGCTGTGCAGTAAGAGAAGCTTTGAAGGAAAGTTTGATTCCAGCTTGCAACCAGGACTTTGCAGTGGCTGACAAATCAAATCTAATGTCTGGCGTAAAGCAACAATGCGGTGTTAGTTCAGACACTAGCTGCTGCACAAAGCCCCACAGACTCTAAATAACAACTCGCAGCTTTCAGGCTCCTTCAAGGCTCTGGTATATAACATATGAACACACATCTGGTCCTGTACTCAGCAAACATCCATCAGTTACCCTTCTGTTAATTAGATGTTTACGTGTGAAAAATAAATTATCTTTAAATGCCACCAACAAACCAAGAAGAGCGTAAGAAAACAGAAGTTAGACTCTCTTTATTTTTTTCTTTTGTGCAGAAGAGACAGAACAGACTATGCAGTTCGATGATGCAATCTGATGATATGCCTCTGCTGTCATATACTGTGTTCTTTTTATATTGTCGTGTTGTGATTTGCCACATATTCTTCACTTGTTATCATGCAAACTGACACAAGTTGTGACTGATACTTTATTTTTCATCCAACATGACTTGCAATACTGTCAACACACAGTGGCATATTAGCTACAGGCATACATGGTGAAAGGACGGGCTAAATGTGACATGGACGCACCGTGGGAAATTAATATTAATCTCACACACACACACACACACACACACACACACACACACACACACACACACACACACACACACACACACACA
>CAAKHG010041424.1:0-11421 GCA_901007715.1 Dactylopterus volitans | reverse complement strand
AAATTTGGTAGTTTTTTTTTTTTTTTTTTTTTTTTTTTTTTTACAGTTTGTAGCTTTCTTGTAATTTGATTCAGACGTTGATCTAACAGATCTCCAATTTACCTAAGAAATCACCTGTTACTGTGAGGATAGCCATAATAGTGTGGACATAATTTACTGCAATCCTGCCATGGAAATTCAACTCTGTCTCCACACTTGTCAGTCTTCTTGATGAGCTGCCCACCCTGAGTTTGAATAATCCGGTAGCTGAGATGACTGACAAGACAATTCAAACAATCAGCACATTTAGACTTTAAACACTGGGTTACGTATGCTGTGCTGCATCCCTTTATCTATTATTTTGATGTCAAAACACTGCATGTTGTGGCGATGCATGTATATTTTCAGTCTTTTGCACACAATTATGTTGATTTCCAACGTCACCCCGAGCAAACAGTTGATCGACAGCATTAAGCCACAGTGCTGCAATGAACTGTAAAAAGACAGTGGCGGAACATGAATATTTTATGATTTGACACGCCACATAGCAATGTGAAGAAGACAGCAATGTGGAGTAAATCGCCTACGTTGACAAGATCTCATTCTGTCCTGTTTGAGATCATTTTATGTGCATGCATACACATACACACGCACATATACAAACACACACACACCATAAAGTTTGAGAGCCGGAGAACCACACAGACCCTCCTTGTCAGAAAATATATATTGAAGCTGTCAGGGCCAAAGTATTTGTACTTTCTCGTTTTCTTCCGTGTTTTCCCCTTTGCCTAGCGTTTTTGTATTTCTGCCTTATCTGTGTACTATCTGGATTTTTGGACCTTGCCTGTATTTTTGGATTACATTTTTGCTTGCCGATTTTGTACCGCTGTTCCCACTGACTGACCTCCTCTGTACTGAACCCCCTTTGCATTGAACTGTTAATGACACCTGCTCCGTCTCGGGTCTGCTCTGTGGGTCCCTTGTCTGTCTGAACCTGACAGTACAATCTGAACAACTACGGGACCCCAGAGACTCTGGGCCTGTCCGTGAGGCACTGAGGAATCAGGCACAGTGGCTTTGCGTACCAAGGAACAGTTGGCTTCGTTGAGACTGGAATTAACTGAATCTAACAAGCGTCAAGAGGCAGCTTTCCCTTTGTTATCTTCTCAGCTGAGCCACCTGACAACCAGCCTTCTGCAGACGGAGTCTCTCCTTTACTGATGCTTTCTTTCATGGATTATCTGAACTCCTGAAGGACCTTTTACCCCCTTTTGACCTGCTCTCTGAGCTCGATGCTCTAATCTCTTTAGCGTCAAGGATCGACAAGAGGTTGCATGAGCGGGATTGAGCCAGAGGAACATCTTCGGGGTCATTACCTCCCACCTACTCGTCCCGGGGCTCATTTCAGAGACCATCACCCACTCTGATGCCCTCCTCCCTTCCGAACTCCAGGGGAGACATGGGGGAACCCATGCAGGATGGCAGTAATCGGCTTTCTCCCGAAGAATGCCTCCGCAGACGCAACGAGGGAAGGTGAAACGACTGCGCTCAGCTGGGCCACTTCCAGGACAGCTGTCCTATTCATCGCAGCGGTTCTGCACGTCCTACTTCAGTAATGTATGTACCTCCCCCAGTATGAATAGATTTTGCTGGCAGATTTCTTATGTCTCTTTGTCCTCCGAAACTCTGACTCAGACTCATCATTGATTCTGGTGACGATGCCAGTCTGATGGACACCAAGTTGGCTAAAAGACTCAACATCTCTTTTGTCCACACTCTTTTGTCCTCTTAGATTCCCCCCTGCCTGCCACCACCCTAGATGGTCGTGTGAGGCACCTGGTCACACATGGCAATTTTCTGGTGACTATGACTTTACCAGACGCCCACACCGAACAGATAATCTTTCATCTCTTCAATGTTCCTCACCAACTCCCTCGTGATAGGCTATCCCTGGCTAATTCCACAAAACCCTACATTGAACGGTCATCGGGCAAGGTACTGTCCTAGGTAGGCAAGCGTGAGTCACACTTTTTTTTTGGACCGACCTGTTTCCTGTGCTGAGGGGGTTGCTTCCTCACCTGAGGAGACCAATGAGGATGAGTTTCCGGACCTCATCACGGCTCGAACCTGCTACCTTGACCTTAAAAAGGTATTTAATATGGCTAAGGCTACTTCCCTACTTCATCGCCTGTATGGTTGTGCCATTGACTTGCTTCCTGGTACTTCACCCCCTCATGGCCACCTGTTCTCTCTGTTGGCACCTGAACATCAGGCTATGGAGGATTATATTGGAGCTGCTCTCAACTGTTAAAAACAGGTATCCTCTTCCACTCATTTCTTCCAGTTTCGAGCTCTTTCTGGGCGCCAAGATCTTCAGCTGGACTTGTGCAATGCGTATCACCTTGTGCGCATTAGGGAGGGGGGTAAGCGGAACACGGCATTCAACACTCCCACTGGACATTTTCCGAGTAGCTCGTCATGCAATTTGGACTCACTAATGCTCCTGCTGTTTTCCAGTTGATGGTTAACAACGTGCTCTGTGGTTACCTGAACAAATTTGTCTTTGGATGATATTCAGATTTTTTTCTCCTGATATCTATACTCACCAGAAACACGTCAGGCTGGTGCTGGAACTTACAATTATTTGTGGGGGCTTAAAAATGTGCCGTTTGCGCCAGGACCGCCCCACACTCACCTCCAGGAAGAAGGTATAATGCTTCCTTGGATCCCGCTGTTCGCCCCTTGTCAGCTGGGATCGACGACTGCGACCCATAGCTGGAATAAGCGGAAGGAGATGAGATGATGAAGTTTATTCACAATTTCAGTCAGGTTGCTTCTCCTTTGCATACTAACCTCTTCCAAGGTGCAGTTCCCGTGGTGCCCACAGGCGGAGTCCGCCTTCCAGAGGATCAAGACCAGCTTCACATCCACCCCTGTATTGATTTTTCTGGACCCTAAATGTCAGTTCCTGGTGGAAGTGGATGCCTCCAATCTGGGCGCTGGGGCAGTACTCTCCCAGTGTTCTGAGAAGGACAACAAGCGCCATCCTTGTGCCTTCCTGTCCCGCAGGTTTTCCTCAGCTGAGAGGAACTATGATGCTGGGGACGGTGAGTTGTTGGCCATCAAGCTGGCTCTGGAGGAGTGGAGGCATTGGCTGGAGGGGGCAGAGCAACCCTTTCTGGTCTGGACTGACCACAAGAACATCGCGAATCCGATCCGCTAAAAGAATAAACCCTCGTCAAGCCAGATGGGCCCTCTTTTTCTCACGATTCAATTTCTGTATTTCTTACCGCCCAGGCTCTAAGAACGTCAAGCCCGATGCCCTGTCCTGTGAAGCATGAAAACAGTCATACAGAGCCAAGACACTCAAAAACCCCCAGAGATGCTGGGAAAATACTGAGGTAAGAACAGAAAACAATTTTGAGAACTTTAAATGCACTCATACAGGCACTCACAAACAGGGTAAGTTTTTTCTATAATGTAATGTAGAAACAAAGTGTGTATGAAGGCACAGACAGAGATCAGCAGGATGCCAGAGGAGATAGGAGGCACTGAGTTTCGGGAACATCTACTTTCTGTTCAAGCCTTGATCCACAGGCGGGGGTGGGGAGAGAAATAGTCGAGACAGAATATAAAGTCAGAATAAAAAAAAGTCTCCCTCCACTCCCTTGCTTTCACTTTCTCCTTGATGCTATTTGGAGCATGAGGAACATCATGTGTTCTGTTCAAAACTTTACATCTGCCTGTGCTGTCAGTGGCAAGAAACTCCTGATTTGAACTCCTTATATGCATTTATTTATTATATTGTCATCATAAAAGTCACACTGGCCTGGCTGTATGCTTTCTATTTTTATTTTGCAAGTTTGGTGACAGTTGGTGCGTGGGGAACCAAGTAAAGATATGTACGAATGTATCATCTGGGAATTGGAAGAAGTCTCTCCTCAGTGTGTAAACTCAAACATTCAGGAGCATAACAAATCCAAGTGCAGAGCATTCAAGGACATGACCTGGCCTGCAGTAGAAAAACACCTAAAGAATAAGAAACACCATCACATTTCCCTTGACACACAGGGCATGATGATTTTATGTTTTAACTCTCTTTCAGTGACACTCCCATTTCTCCTGGCAGAAAATTCTGTTAAGCAGGAGGAAAAGTTTAAAAATTGCACACATAAATATTAATAGCATCAGGAACAAGATGCATGAAAAACAGAAATTCTCTATAATGATAATATACTTGTATTGGCAATATCTGAGACACACTTGAAATCTACATTTGATGACAGTGCCTTAAGAATACAAGAGTAGAAATGCACATGGTGGCGGAATTGCAGTTTTCATTCAACAACACATTACGCTGAAAATAAGACCTGATGTATGAGATAGAAACAATATGGATACAAATTCATCTGCCTCAATACAAACCTAAACTGGTTGGTTGTTACTAGAGACCTCCAAGTGCCAACAGCATATGTATTGATCAAATCTATCAAATGATCTAAGAAATCAGTGTCGTGAGTCTTGAAATATATTTAACACAAGACTTCAACATAGACTGATTTTCTAACAGTTGCTCACAAAAAAATTGTTAAATTGTTAACAGCTACCAATATTTGTGGTTTTCATCAGTTGATAAACAAGCCCACAACAACATGTTATAATTATGATATCATTACAAGCTAACCTGTATTGGTCACATATTTACGAATGCTCCAGAACTTTGTCTAAAATCAATATCGGTCCCAATTGGGTGCAGTGATCACAACCTAATTGCAGTTGTTAGGGAAGCATAAAATAACAAACCTGGACCCAAAGTGATAATGAAAAGATCATCCAGAATGTTTAATGAGGAAAATTTAATTGAAGAAGTCAAGAATTTGAACTGGGAAGATGTTCTAAGGAAAAACAATCCAGATGAAGCTCTGGCCAGGTTTGAGGAAATTATTATGCCTGTAATTGTGAAGCATGCCCCTCTCAAGAAGTTCACAGTTAAAAATATTCAGTCACCATGGCTAGACAATGAGACTAAGGAATACATGAAACAAAACGATCAAGCAAAATAAACTGCAATGATAACAGGCCATAGGGCCAACTGGAGCATATATCGTAAATTAAGAAACCATGTTACAAAATTATATAAACTTTAATAGAATTTATTTTATGAAAACAGAATTAATGATATAAATAATGATAGCAAAAAAAGTATGGAAAACCTTTAACAACCAAGTGGGTAGAAATACTCTGGATACACCATCATTCTTGGAAGTAGATTGTAACTTTCTAACAAAGGCAAATGATATAGCAAAGTATTTTAGCAAACATTTTTAATTAAGGTTGAAAAATTAAAGAATAACTTGCCCTGTACTGACCGTGACAATCACATATCTAGCCTACTAATAAATGACAGCATTATGAAAAATAAAAATTGTATATTTAAAATTGACAGTGTATGTATAAAAAAAAATTTAAGATATTATAAGAGTAGTAAAAAGTACCTAGTAAAAACAAACCACCTGGTATTCATGATCGAGACAGTAAAGTTCTGAAACTACTTGCAAAATGTTTTGCACCTCCCATCTGCCACGTCATAAATACTAGCTTTCACAATGCCCCCAAAGATGGAAAAAGCCAAAATACTGCCACTGCCTAAAAATAGGGGAAGAGACATTTTCTGGTGCAAATAGTTGTCCTATAAGTATAATATTGGTATTATGCAAATTTATGGAAAGTATTAAATATAAGCAAATTATGAACTACATGTCAGGCAATAATCAAATAACTAATGTTCAGCATGCATTCTACTGCGGCAGCTCTTACACAGATGACTGATGAGTGGCACAGAGAAATTGATCAGAAGAAAATGATTGGTGCTGTTATGCTTGATGTCTTGGCACCTCTTGACATAACTGACCATAATATATTACTGAAAAAACTGGAATGTCATGGGTTTGATTTGTCGTCTTTGTCATGGATTACGAGCTGTATAGCACAAAGGATGCAAACAGTTTTTTCAATGGCTGTTTTTTGATGAGAGCGCTATAACATGTGCAGTGACACAAAGTAGTTGCTTGGGGCCACATCTTACACAGAGCTAGTGTAGTTATGTATGCGAATGATTTGAACATAAATGCCTCTGATTTGACAGTTTATGAGTTGAATAGTGTTTCAATGGATGAGTGTAGATCAGTGGAAGAAGGTTAAATTGTAACAAACTGGTTCTGAATGTATCAAAAAACTAACTGCATTATATTTGGTTCAAGCTTTAGCATCAGGGATAACCCACAGTTCTTAATCTTAAAATAAAACAGGGCCGTATCAAGCAGGTGCTTGAAATCACATAAATAAGAATTAATAAAATGGGAATTGGTATTTCTGTCATAAAAAGACAAAAAAATGTCTAACTCTAAAAGCAACTAAACTAGTAACTCAGGGCTTAATTATATCAAATCTTGACTATCGCCCAGCGGTTTGGTCTAATGCAACTGTAGATATGATTGCAAAACTACAAAAACTAGTTGCAACTGGAGGACAAGTGTTATGAAAATGCATACGAATATTGGCTATTATTTCAATGAAGGTCACATGATTAACGTGAGGCAAAATTAACAAGAACAAGCCACAGACGGCTCCATTTGAGAATGGATATAAAATGAGCATCCATTTATTTACACTGTATGCTGGAGAGTTCAGCTCAGTCATCAGGAAAAGAAAGTTGGTATTTCACATCTCTGCAAACCAAAGATGTGCAAAGTATTCATTTTTCGGAGCTAACACGTCATTGCATATTTTATATAGTATTTGAAACAGTAACCTATTTAAAATCTCATTTGCTGTTTGCAAGTAAAAGAAACACCCATCCCCCGATGCAAAGTCTGGTGCAAATGAGAAAGTTTGTGCAAAAAACAAAAAACAAAAACAATGCCAGGGCTGCTTTTTCTCATGCGATCATGTCTCTTTGCTTCCCTCACTCGCATTTTTGCTCCTTCCACTTAATATTTCAAAGAGATGTGAGGAGAAGAGGCAAGGACGGAGGAGCTGATGCTATCAAATGAGAAAGATTTGATGCAAGACTTGTGCATAGGCTACACTTGGATTGTCTCACTTCTGAAGAAGGCTCCTTGCTCCTTATCGCCTCAATTTGCAGTTAAGGAGTTGAAAAAAACCTTTGTGTAGGTAAAGGGTCATCTTACACTTTATTGTTATTGTTACACGTTATTGTTTACTGTAGCTTATTCTTTAAGTAAGTGCTAATGTGAAGCATACTGACCTGCTTTAAACCAGGCTGCATGGTGGAAATGACCTATAGGGGCCAAAGACTTCCTTTCAAATGAATCAAAACAAGGGGAGTAATAGTACATAGGTTCATGGTTAGGTAGGTTCCTCGGTTTTGGGGTCCTGGTTTGGTACAGTTCAGTACAACAGGGGGGAAAAAAAGCAACAAAAAATCCCAAATGTGTAATTCTAGCTTTCCCAATTTTGGACAGTTATGCAAACTAGAGTTTGTCCCACACAGTTTTGATTAGAACTGCTTGAGATGTTGGTGCAGCCTGCAGTGTGGTCAACAGTAGCCAGCGTACAAAATGCTCACATTAGTCTCATGTTATACAAGAACAAGGTGGATACATTAATGAAAAATGAAACTTTTGCATTTGTATGGGTTTGGTTCCTTTCACTTACAGCAAGATATTTTTAAACATCCAAAGCTTAACACGCTCAGAAGCCTCAGTCACCACTTGTGTATGTTCATAAATACACGAGCCACCGACTGTGTGCAAAGGAGACAGCATTGTAACGTGGCTCCAGCACTTTTAATAAACACTTGAAGCAGAATCCATTACTATTGCATACAGATCCTCTACTGCTGCATGTGGGCTCACAGCTATTTAAATGTAAATGACAATAGCCTCTCTAATGTCTTTTGCCCTATCAGTTTTCACATGTAGAGGCATGTGAAAGGCATGCATTAACATGTTCAACATGCTTTTGCAATACTGTTGAACAATATTGTAGTTCACAGAAAACCAAAGCTAATTCAAAAGAAGCAAGTGGGTTTTTCGCAACTGTCTGAACTCACCATTGATACCTTTCCGCATCCTGCATATGGCCGTCTCTCACTGGCCCTCATTTCCATGAAGCTTCGGTATTTATCAATTTGGACGTGAGTGTAAAACACGATCAGATCTCAAGTCAGGTCCGAGGTCTGATCGTGTCCGCAAAATCTGAGTGTGGATTTGCGGTGCAGCGCAGCAAAATCTGGCGATTCTGAAAATAATTATTAATCAGCTGTCATCTAAGCATAAGCAGCCACATATCCATGACAGATCAAAACAGATTCCTAAAACGAAAAAAAAACAAAATAAAATTTTATTTGATGAATATTTAATGATTTCAATGAAATCCAACGCTTTTACCAATTTTTGTAAAATAAAAAAATATGATAGGCTAGCAAACCTTGCTACCGAGCATGAGCACAGGTTCAATGGTGCGCACACACACTTACACAGGCCGCAGAGGAGCGCCGATTCAGGCTGCTCAAGAGCAGATGGCTCTGTCTTGGACCAGCAGGGGGAACACTACTGTGCAACATTATTTTGGCCTGTTCAGTTTTGCACATCGCATTGGGCAAAAAATGTGCCTTTAGATGTGCCGATGCAGCCAGAGGAGCCGATGCCTAGGGAACCGTGGCCAGCGCAGCCTCCACTGGGGGCTAAACGGAGGAGACAGGACCTCATTAATCCCTTTTAAAATGTAAACTATACCATAAACTTTTGCAAATGTGCAGCAGTATTTAATCAGTACTGTGATTAAAGCATCCTATGTAAAGTTGTCTAAAAGCATTTCTAAACACAGACAATGGACAACATTGTGCTTTCTTCCATAGAAATGATTTTCTCCTTATGAGCAATGCAATGCTGAAAAGCTTAGAAATTAACTAAAATTAGGTAATTAGCAATTATAACATTTTGATCATTTGCAGTTTTTTTTTTTTTACCTTTATCAAGTTTGCAGAGAACTTTCATTGCTCAAGACTTGACATTCATCACCTATGAATGACAATAAAGTCTCTCACACTTTTCTCTCCAACAAATGACTTTTTTTTCCCCGACATATCCAACTGTCCATCAATTTATATGAAAATAAGTACTTTTTAGACAAAGTATTTTAAATTTCTCTGAAACAAAGTAACAAAAGCAGAATGGAGAGTGAATGGAAGAGTAAATTATCTTTGGATGAGAGGGCCGTGAGAGTGGAGAGGGAGAAATGAAAACATTCCCCTGATTTCCTTCCTTTCATCTTTTCTCCATCGAGGCGATGATTTTAATGGAGTGTGGGGGACACAAATAGCTCATGTTGATGCAAGGATTAATTCTCTATGCAAATTATGAAATTCAAAAGAGAAATCATGCTCAAATCAGAGTTGGAGGACTTGCTACATGTGCTGTCAAATTTAGGGGAATCGTCCTCTGGCGTTTCCTCATTTGGAAGCCCACTGTTACCTTCTATGTCCACCAGGAGTCTCTGGTTGGAATCTTGTCTGTTTTTATGGCAAGGACACAGAATTTGCTCTGAGCAAGAAGTTTCAGCTAATATATCTGCCTTAGAAAACCAGTAAATTCTATAAATGTGGTTTAAGTAGTGACAACTGGCATTTCCTCAACACAGTATCATGGGATAGGCTGATTTTGATGCAATCATTGTAAGACAGGATTTCACAACAATATTATCTAAATCCGAAACAATAAATGAGGTTGATAATGCTTTTCAAGTTTACTCAACTGATCTGGAGCCCCAACCCGCAATATCTTTTTGACCCTGTTAGGTCACATCCCCAGTTTAGATTCCCAGCTCCAGCAGAGACCATGCCAAAGTGTCCTTGAGCAAAATACTGAATCCCCAATTGCTCCTGATTAGCAGGTTGGCACCTTGCATGGCAGCCTCCGCTATCAGTATATGGATGTATGTATGGATGTGTTTGTGAATGGGTGAATAAGGTCACGTTGGTGTGAAGTGGCTTACGTACTATTAAGATAGAGAAAGCACTAAATATGAAAGCCCATTTATATCTTGAGATGGACGACAAATAATAAAAAAAAAAAAAAAAAAAAAAAAAACTGAAGGCCAACTAGTAGAACAGAACTCAGTTCATCTTGACACACTATGCACCTCTTGTCTGGAACTAAAGAGCAAGCGTCTAAGTTGTCCTCCAACCTCACTTGTAAAACGGTAAATGGATTTATATAGCACTTTTTTCTACCTTGACGATACTCAAAGCACTTTACACTGCTATGGCCTCATTCCCCCATTCACACACTGATGGCGGAGGCTGCCATGCAAAGCGCCAACCTGCGACCCTACTGAACCCGATTGCTCAAAATCAGGTGTTCAGTATCTTGCTCAAGGACACTTTGACACAGTCTCTGCCAGAGATGAGAATCAAACCAGTAACCTTCTGATTCCTAGACAGTCACTCTACCAACTGAGCCATGCCGCCCCTCACTGACAGAAATATTAATGTGTGTGTTGCATTTTCCACGGCTGATAAGCTGATTAACCCTGTTATAAGACACCCCTGAATTTCTCTCCAGTCATGTTATTTTTTTTTTTTTAAGCGAGGTTTAAGATGATTACACGAGGAGTCAGAACCTCTACTTCAAATAACATTGTATTTGCAAAAACAAAACAAAATTTACAACCATTTACCACAGCTGTGCAGGGGCAGGTCGGACCAAAATGCAGGGGATAAAAGAAACACAAGGAGGAGTTGAAAAAAAAAACTAATGTTTAATTTAAAAAATCTAAACAGGTGGGTGTCAGGGCAAAAAAAACCAAACAAACAGAAAACTCACTGTACTCAGAAGAAACACGGACTGATACACACACCCTGCATGAACAAAGGATCTGATGACGACTATTTCAAATCTGCAATTTTTAAGCCAAATAATTGAAAAGATTGTCCTCCTGCAGCTTCATTGCTACTTTTCGGTGTCTTCCAGTCTTGTTTTTGACTGCATGGCAGTGCTGAGACCACTCTGTTGAGGGTCCTTGATGATAATATGCATTAACCCAGTGGAAAAATCTCAATTCTAGTTCTACTGGACTTTCGTCTGGTGTTTGAAATGGTGACATGCTGTAAAGCAGGCCGGAAAAAGGTGTATATAGTTTTTGACTGGTTTAAAATGTACCAACATAACACAGACTATATTGTGCCATTTGGTAACTGCATGTCTAAGTGAACAAAATTGGCACGTGGACCTCCCAGGGATCAAATCCTGGTGCTCCTATTACCACAGTGATCACCTTAGTTTTAAGTAATTCACAAATTGTGATTTGTAGATATTTACTTAGATTTTTGAAAAAAAAAAAACTGTAATGCATTTGGTTTGTTTTTTAATCTTCTGTCATTCTGCATTGCATTTTAATTGTAAATGGTTCTATCAT
>CAAKHG010041409.1:3387-15039 GCA_901007715.1 Dactylopterus volitans | reverse complement strand
AGGAAGGAAAAACTTTTTTTTTTTTTTTTTTTTTTCTCCCCCCCCCCCCCCTGCAGTTCGCATCAAGCCGGGCTCGACGTCCCCGGTGGAGTATCAGAGCGACAGCGACGCCGAGAGCGGCACCGAGTCCGGGTCGGCCTCCCTCAGCGCCCAGAGCCTCGACGCAGCGTGAGTCCAAACACACACACGCACACACACACACACACACACACCTGAACACACCGCCGGTTATCACATTAGGCGGTTCGGGTCTGTGTGTGGGTTGGACGCAGCCGTCAGAAACTCACGGCTGCATCAAAGCCCCGACGACGTGCCTCCACTTGCCGGCTTCCCTACGGAAAAATGGCACAGAGAAACACCGGATGCTGGCGCCCTCGGCTGGTGATGTCATCGTGTGGGGGGGATGGGGTTGGGGGGCGTCATCAGCTTGTGGTTATGAAAGAAATATCGACCAATAGAAATCCGGCGTGTCCTTGAATGCATCAGAGCAGCTGTCGCTCATGATGCCCCGCCCCCTCCCTTTTTTTTTAATAGCTTGAAATAGGTAATGAAACCCAAACACATCAGAATGATAAAAACTACCTGAAATTTAAAAAACAAACAAACATTGTAGTAGGAGAAAAAAAATTATATGATGACTACATTGATATTTTAGTCCCATTGCGGAGGCGGGGTTTATGACATCCAGCCACCAGGGGGAGATGGAGATCTTTTGCATTCACTCTTGAGGAGCTGCCGTGCTGTCTGGTTTAAATATACATAAACTATATCCATGGTCCACAATTGACATGAATGTGCGGTAAAAGCTTCTTTTCCAGAAGGTTCCTTTTCCCCCAAAACTTCAGATCCTAAAAGCAGCGACAATCGGAACCGATCCGTCTTTGCATTGGTCCTTCTTGTGGGTTTTTACCGGCACGGGTTTTTATTCGTCATTCTTTTGGATACTCGTAGAAGAACGTTTGAACAAGCTTCAAATCCCTGTGTCCTTTTCACGTCTTCCGGTGTGGCGAACGGCAGGAGGGATAACCACAATAACGGGAATGTCCTGTCCATGCCAGATTTAGCATTAAGGGCATCTTCCATAATTCTTAGAGCCTTGAATGATCTGACCAAGGATCCGACTCAATCTTTTCATTTCCCTTCATTAGCAGAGCCTGAATGCCGGCCTGATGCGATCTTTCATAAAACCCGCCGCTCCCGTCTCTTTTTAAAAGCCCCGTCGAGTCCACCGAAGCTGAGACGGCCTCTCGCGTCGCGTTGCAGTCCCGCGCACGGGCAGCCGGCGGCAGCAGTGTGTCGTAAAACATGGAGCGTTCCACCCGGCAGGGAGCGGAGGAAGGCTCGGTTCTCTCGATTAGCATGTAAAGACGATAAGATCGGAGCTAAAGCTCAACTCGTTCGCGCGGCTAGCATCTTGCCGCTACGTTAGCCGGAGCTGTGGGCGTCACCAAACCACCTCCGTGTCACCCAGGCCGCCAGTTCTTAAAAATAAAACATCGCCATTGCACATTTATGTTTTAAAAAAACAAAAAAAAACACAAGTTACAACATGTGAGTGCATCAGTGTGTCCCGGGGAGAATGGGGCGGGCCTGTGTGGATGCTAAGCTAGGCTAATTCAAATCAGATCAAAGAGACGTGCGCAAATTTTCTCCGAAAAAAACGTACTTATTGTGCGAGCAGGGCGGAGGGGGGGGGGGGCTACACCAGGCACGTGCGAGACGGCATGGAAACAGGAAGCGGCGGCGATGGCGTGACACCGATGTGCGACCGCCACCGCTTCCGTCGCGTTCTTTTGAACCAAAATGGCGCCCGCGGCCCCTTTCGGACGTCGACGTTTCAGAGTTTACAAAAACCAAAAAAAACGTTTGCTGCAGCCAATCACAGCCCAGCAGTGGCCCAGACGTGTTTTTTTTTTTTTTTTTCCCTTTTTTTCCCCGCCCGTCTCTCCATGCCAGCGGCGTTGACGCCCCGCAGGTTTCGGGAGGGGGGGGGGGGCGCTGGCCCGGATCACCTCCCCTCGCCTGCAGTCTCCTGACTAATTGCGTTACTGCAGTGCCTGCCGTGACTGGACACTTACATAACCCTCTGTGCAGCGGAACACGCCGGAGACGCCTCGGCTCTGTCACGGCGAGACGAGTGTGTGTGCGCGCGCGTGTGTGTGTGTGTGTGTTATGCTTCCTAGACACTTCACGTCGAGGCGGGGGGGGGGGCATTATATCCTCTTGAGGGGAGTGTTGACGCCGGGTGAACGCTTGTAAGGCCGCGGAGGTGAATGTTGGGATGCCGCTGAATGCTCATCCAAGGACAGCGCTACCTCTGTGTGTGTGTGTGTGTGTGTTATGTGTGTGCGCGCGCGCGCGTGTGTGTGTGTGTGTGTGTGTGTCCAGCGTGTTTATTAGTAAATCAGGGCAGAGTTCTCGCCACACCTCGCGGGCGAGGCCGCCTGACGCTCAACTGAAATCCAGGGCGTGGACGCCGACGGTTGGTCGGCGCGCGTTGGTGCGTGAGGGAGAAAAAAAGACGCCCGCACACACACACACACACACACACACAACACAAACGTGTGTGTTTTTTTTGTTTTTTTTTGGTGTGTGAATTTGCCGGCTATACTGGTGAGGAACGCGGTGGTGATGGTTCATATGTGGAGCGAGTGCGCATGAAATTATGAAATTAATGGAGTGATGAAAGTGATGGAAAGCCTATGCATGTGCGTGTGTGTGTCTGCGTGTGTGTGTGTGTGTGTGTGTGCGTGCGCGTGCATGTGTGTGTGTCTCTCCCTAGCTGGGCAGGGCTGTCCCAGACCTGCGGTGTAAACAAGGTTATGTAATGCAGTTTGCCGTCACACCTCATTGTAGAAGGGCTTGAGAGAGAGCGAGAGAGCGAGAGACATAGAGGAGCACAGAAGGAGAGAGAGAGAGAGAGAGCGAGAGACTCTTTTTCCAGCTAACTTTACATCATCATAATCAAATGGCCATAAAAAGATAACATCCTGTGAGCTGTCATGCGATCGGCGCCGGTGGCGAGCGCGAGAGCGGGAGCGAGAGCGAGCTTCCTCGGCGGTGGGTTGAGGAGGCTGGAGGAGACGTCCCGCCGAGGCAGCAGAAGCAGCCGCTGCCGCTGCTGCCGCCGCCGCCGGGCTGCGGGCAGGACGACTCTCTGGCGCCCCCCGGTGGCGCCGGGCGTCCACCCCTCCCTCTGCTCTTTGCTTTATCCTGAGAGATGGGTGAAGTCATCGCACGGCCGCAGAGGCGCCCAAAAACACAGCAGCTCATGAACAACACTTTATTTATTTTTAGCTTATTTCTGTTTTGCTATTTAGTGACTAGTTTTCTGGGGTTTTTTGGTCATTTTTTAAAAATATTCTTAATATTCTTACCTATTTTCTTACCTTACCTTACCATACCACACTACCATATCACCATACCATACCTTGCCATGCCTTGTGTTGTCTTACCATCCAATACCATTCCGTATCATACCACATACTTACCAGATTACGATACCATACCACACCACGTATGACCGTCACCTTGCCTCGCCTTGCCACACCACACCGGACCTACCAAACCACGTGTCTTCTCAAATATGGCCGAGAACCTGCATTCTTTTTACAGCGAGAAGCTGGTTTTTGACGGCACCACCGAGCGAGTTAAAAACTGATCCCTGACGTCGATCGGCATCGGTGCTGAGGTTTTTCTTTTTTTGCTATTTATGGGGTAAGAAAAGCGACAGTGCTTATGTGTGAGTGACGGGCATCAGCCTGGCCCTGATTCCTGGGTTCGAACAACATCCTCTCATGTGAGATATAAGTCTTTTTTTTTCTGAGACGGAACGATCCGCCGCGCGTCCTGATCCGGTGAAGTCGCCGAGCGGTGCAACTGGGTCATTCGCTCTTGTGACGTCCTCTTCCTCATCCTTCTCGTCTCTCAGGTCTGTCATGGACCTGGAGCCCGTGGATCCGGACTCTCCGGACATCAAGAGGAGGCGGATCCACATGTGTGACTATGAAGGTTGTAAAAAAGTTTACACCAAGAGCTCCCACCTCAAGGCCCACCGGCGGATACACACAGGTGAGACAAAACCACCCCGAAAAACTCGCCAAAAACTGCCACTTCTTATTCTTACACTCTGCTTTCGGTACCCATAAAATAAGCAAGACGTGACGGCACTTTATGTGCAATTAATGTACCTCGATGTTGAGCACTTTCACGCGAAAATCTTACGTTGTGCGGCAAAGATAAAGGAGCAGGGCCTTCGGAACATTAAAACAACTCACCTCAGGCCGGGCGGGTAGGCCGCCAGGCGCCGTTCTGGGTCCTCAGAAAAACCTCAAACGCTCGAAACCAACGTCCTAAAGTGCGTCCAGGACCTTCCTGGTAGAACTTAAGCTCCTGAGCTGAGCTGAGGGGATCCGACCGTCTCAGATTCGCTTTGTCAACATTATGAGCGCCGTTAATGTCGATTCCTGGCCACGCCCCCTTGAAGACCTTTATTATGTTGATTGGAAAGAAGTGAAAAGGCGACATTTGGCCATGTAGAACTGCGTTTTGATTTGATGGCTTACCACCAACTTTTAACAGTAGAACATCATCTTTGCAGACAAGGGAACCGTTATGATGCCAGAAGAGTGTTGATGAGTATTAGATGAATGAATTTCTCGGGATGGGAATCGGAAATATTTGTACAGCTGCTCCATGCCGGCTCAAGCAAAAACACGCAAAGAAGAAAGTTACAAAATTTAACAAAAAAAAGTTACATTAAAAAAAAAAAAGAATGTTTGTTAACATTCGTCTTGCGGCAGCTGCGCGTTCAAAAAATAAAAATAAATGAATAGATATATTGAACGCGGGGGTCGCGCGGCACGCCAAGCTCGCCGCCTTTTCCTCGCCCGCTAACCCTCTGTTGCCCCGCCCCCTTGCAGGAGAGAAGCCCTACCACTGCACCTGGGAGGGCTGCACCTGGCGCTTCGCCCGCTCCGACGAGCTGACCCGACACTTCCGCAAGCACACGGGGATCAAGCCTTTCCGCTGCACCGAGTGCGACCGCTCCTTCTCGCGGTCCGACCACCTATCCCTGCACCGCCGCCGCCACGTCATGATGTGAACTCTTGACCCCCGCCCTTCCACTCCCCTCCCCTCCATCCCATCAACCCAGGTGACCCCCCCAATGTCTTAAAAGTCCCTCATAGCACATTATGAACCACACAAGCCCAGTTGAGTTCTGGTTCGCCCTCCTCGCCTCTGTGGCCCCGCCCCCTCCAATCAGCAGCAGGCTTTAAAAAAAAAGAAAAAAAGAATAAAAATGCCGCACACGCGCTCCTCTTCCTCATCCTCCTCCTCATCCTCCTCATCGCCGTCATCTCGAAAGAAATGGCGGGAGCATCGGCGCGAGTGTGTGCTGGAGGTTCGTCACCGTCCACCTTCTTCCTGCTCCATCCCGCCCAATCACAGAGCAGGACCCCTCCTCCTCAGAGAGAGAGAGCGAGCGAGCGAGCAAGAGAGGGAGAGGGGGAGAGAGAGAGAGAGAGAGAGAAAGATGGATGAACTGACGGACGTTCATCCTTCCTTCCATCCATTCATCCATCCATCCTTCCCATGTAGGAGGAAGAGGATAGCACAAGAGGACGTGTGTGTGTGTGTGCGTGTGTGTGCGTGTGTGTTGCTTTTGAACTAAAACGAGAGGGGAGATCTCGCGTCACACATCACGTCAGCTGCTCCCGCCCCCCCCTTTTTTTTTTTTTTAAAATCGAATCTCAATGAAATAGTCACAGGAACTTTATCGTGGAAACTTTTTCCAATGGAGAAATGAAATCAGCGGACGCTTGAGACGCCCGGGCGGAGTCACGAGTCGGCGATATTTCACCTTGGAAATCGGCTCTAATCTCTTATCGCTGCTCCCCCGGTGACCTTTGAACTTTGAACTGTTTGTTTGGAGCAGAAAAAAAAAATTTGCAAACAGGGTGCAAAAGGAATTTATTTATTTTTTTAAGTTCCTGTCACTTCCTGATTTCCCAATAATATCCAGAGGAGGAGGAGGAGCTAAAACTCTGCGTGTGTGTGTGTGTGTGTGTGTGCGCGCGCGCGTGTGTGTGTTTTCCAAACACACACTCAGCTGAGGTGACCGCTAGACGCGCATTTCCCCTCTTTGGCAGACTGGCATCTTTAAAGGCAGTTAATCCTGAATCCAGCATAACCCCGCCCCTTCCCATAAGCCACTCCCCCCACGCTTGCCCCTCCCCCTCCAAAAACCCCCCCCCCCGCCTCTGGCGCAAGGAGCTACAAGACTGTGAACTTTATAGAGATTCATTTACGTTTTTATCCACCACATTATTGTCTCCCTCCCGCCTGCGCGCACCCGTCAGACTTCCTCTTCGATAACAGTATTTTTTCCTTTTATGCGTCATTGTCGCTGTTTTTTTTTTTGTTTTTTTTGTTTTTTAATTAAGGCCTTCAGCCCCGCCCCCAAACATCTTCTCTTACAAAACAGTTTTTGTTTTTATTTGGAAAAAAAGAAAGATTTCTTTGGTTCTCTCGTGAGGCTGTGAAAAGAGACAAGAGGAGACACGAGAGGTTGGAGGCTACAAGTCAAACTCTCTCGCAGGGAATATGGGAGCTTTTCCGAGTGTGTGTGTGCACGTGTGTGTGTGTTGTCGCCGTGCGTGCGCGTCTGCGGTTGAGCGTGCATGGTTTTGAGACAACAAAAAAAAACAACAAAACAAACAAAAAAATTTAAAAAAAAAAACAAAACGCGTAAATCAGAGTTTTTACGAGTGTGTGTTCCGGGCACTTGTCGTTCTTTTACCTCTTGCCCGTCGAGCCTTAATAACTGAAGTCAATCCGTAAAAAAGGGCGAAACCAGAAACCCGCTGACGGACGGCGCTCCGCCTGGCGCTCCCGGGGGGCGGGGCGGCAGCGGGGGCGGGGCTAACCGCCATGTTAACCTCTGCATCAAAGACGGGGGCGGGTCCACGTCTGGTCTGTCACCTCGAGGGTGACGGGAAGCGTGTTTGCGAGCAGTCGCCGGTTGTGGCTGTTTTTATTGGCCGGACACGCGAGCCGAAAGGGGCGGAGTCGTGGAGGCGGGTCTGGTGGTTTAGGGGGCGGGGCTCCGCTGTGGGGAGTCACTTCTCCCAAATGACGCCGCCATTGATCCAAACGCCTCAAAACACTCGCGGCAGATCGATCGCGACTCAAAAGTCGCGGCCGCCTGCCGCTTCCCCCCGACTAGATTTCGGGTTCCGCCGTCGCTTGCAGCAGAATCTCCCCCCCTCAGGCCCCGCCCCCCTCAGGCCCCGCCCCCTCCTACTTCCCCCCCAGCCTCCGCCCCTGCTCTTTAACCCCGCGCTGTCCATGTCTTAAGTGGGCCGTCCTCCGGCTCCCGATCTGGGCTGAACTTGATTATGCAACATAACGCAGACCTCGCTGGGCGCGCTCAGTAGTTAGGGCATCGCAGCCGGCAGCCGCGCGGCCGGAGAAAAAAAAAAAAACCCAACAACACGTATTTTTGTTTTAGTTTCGGCGCTGTTCTCGTTTCGCGTTGTCGTCGTCGTCGTCGTCATTTCAGAAGCTGGGAAGTGAGAGCAAAAAAAAAGAATGAAAGAAAACAAAAAGAAGACATCCAATAACCGAGTGCGCGCCCTGCTGGCGGAAGGTTGATCTGCACGCTGCAACTGCAAAAAAAAAAAAAAAAAAAAAAAACCCCAACGGACAAAAACAAAAAATACGTCGTAAGTTATTGAATCTGCTTTGGGATTTTCACGTGTTTAAATAAGAATGTTGTCACTCAAGTCAGGGAGATGCCGGGAAACTGGCAGGTTTGCGCAGTTACGTAAAATCCAACGTTAACAATCCAAACTAAAACTCGGTCACTTCTGCCAACAGGGTTTTTATGCTTTTTTTTTCTTTTTTTTTTTGCAGTGCAGAGCAATTTTCTCTCTCTAAAAAATAAAAAAAGGGATAGTTAAGTTTTTTTTCGCGGTGAGGTTTATATGAGGCGCCGATGGATGCTGAGTGCGTTTACCTGCGGCGGATGACGGCGGCCTTCTGCACGCGCTCAGTCCGGAGGAGGCCTGAATGAAGTGGCTGCGTATTTTATCACCTCGCAGTCAGTTCTGGCAGCTGTATTTGCAGTTTGAAATTGAATGAAAGCGATGAAAATATTAAAAAAATAAAGCAAACGCTTCAAACAGTACTGATTTTTTTTTTTTTAGGTGAAACTGAGCGCGTGCAGAGTGTCGACCACTTCGGGAAATAAACAATCTATCCGTCGGTGCCTTGTAAAAAAACACGCTGAAAACATGAACTGTCCCTTTAACAGCCTCCCTCCTCCCCCCTCCTGCTTTGACTTAAAAAAAAACAAAAAAAACAAAAACAAAAACAAGTTACTAAGCACATCTTTCTAGAAGAGTATATGCATTTAATTGCAATTTTTCTTTTCTTTTGTAAACTGTTGATAAAGACATTAAGGACAATGACAAATAATTAAAGAGAAATCCATGTACATAAATGTATATAAATCAAAAAGTGCAGAGTAAATGTAACGGGTGAATTTCTATTTTTAACACTGACTAGATAATGTGAAAGAAATTCTTTTTTTCCCCCCCTCTTCCTCCTTCTCCTCCTTCCTCCTCTGTTGGTTTGATGCAATGTTGTTTCATCATGTGTTCCTCTTTTCAAATCTAATTTGTTTTGTAGTTTCTTAAAAAAAAGAAGATGAAAAAAAACGACTATTGGTCCCACTTGTGTTGTGCACACTTGTGTTGCATGGAGAGTAGCCCTCTTGTTTTTTTGTTTTGATTCTTTTTTTTTTATCGTGACGTTGGTGAGCATGTCCGTGTGTGTGTGAGACATCGGCGTTTCCCCCCCCCGATCATTAACGATCCCACGCAGACACTGATCGACCTGATTGAAAATATCATTAAAACAGTCAGTGAAACGTGCGATTTCGCTGGTTGGGGTCAGAAAAACGTTAATTAATCCTAAAACTTTTTTTTTTTTTTTGGAGGTCGGGGTTTGTAGCCTGGTAGATTCACACATATCCAACCATATCCTCTATGACAGGAAACAGTAGCGACCAGTCAGTTGCCTGCAGAAAAACCAGCTAGCAGAAACGCTATTGCAGCTAACACAGTTAGCTCAGATACTATGAGCTAAAACGTTAGCATACGGCCATTCGCGGGTGTTTGAGGACGTGTCGTTGCCGCCGAATGCTAACAAGCGCAGCTGTTGAGATGACGTTTGTATTTCCGCCTTTGCTAGTGGACGCTCGTTTTAGCTATAGAGGCTCCCAATAGACCACCGCCTTTCAGCTGAAGCCAACTGATGGGAAGCTATCGAGGAGAAAGAAAATCTTACAGAGCTAGCGCTAGCCCAGCCTGGGTTTTTCGTTTGGTCAAGCTGAAGCTAAATGAAGCGGAGCTAGCGCGGAAAGGAAACAATCGTCCAGCGCTACAGCTGCAGTTAGCCACGTGACCTAGCCCAGCTTCGGTTTATTTCACCCAGGCTAAAGCTAACTGAAGGGAAGCTAGCAATGAAAGGAAGCGATCCTGTAGGGTTGTAGCCTAGCTTTGGCTTCATTTAGTCACATTTTTAAAACTCCTCGAAGATATTTGCCTCCAGTCATGATATAGTGGAGCTTAATGGTGCTCTGGCGTCAAAAATAATCAAAACTCGAAGTCCAAACATGGCGTTTGGAGTCAGAAAACGCAGCCCTGCGATGCTGCGGATGGTTTTAATCTGGCGGAGAATTTAGCTGAAAAATGCCGGTGAGGAAACCTAGAAAACCGCACAGCACCGCTAGTTACCGGAGAAAACACAGGTTAGCTGACTCTCGGAGATTCAAAATACACCCCGGGCCTCTTTTACTTCCAGGAAGATTTTTTTTTCCCCCCCGTTTGGTGGTTTTACGTGCTCAACCGTTTGACCTGCCGCCGTCGGGAGCTTGCGATGAGCCCGCCGGGCGCTGGTGGAGCTGACGCATGTGTTTGTGTCTTTCCTACTTCCTGATGGGTTTAAAAGAAAAAAAAAAAGAATATATATATATATATTATTATAATTTTTTCGTGCAGGCTTGTTTTCCTCGTTATTCCTCAGTTCATCTACAAAGCAGAAACGTCTAAAACAAAGCAAACAAACAAAAATGACAGTCTGACCCCCGCTCACGTCGACTTTTACCCCTCGGGAAGGAGTTGGCGTCCGAGGGTGACGTCGCCGACCGCGTCCGTCTGTGTACGAGTGCCTCGACTCACCGCGATTCACACAACTTTAGGTCTTTTTTCTATTGAATGCAGTAACTTATGGGCCAGTACTATATTTACTCAGTGCAATGCAGTTATCATTATAATAATACAATTATTAATAATATTTTTTCCTCTTTTTTTTTCTTTTTTTTGTTGTTTTTTTTTTTGTATTTGTACAGAACAAATGTGTAAAGATCAGCGAGGAAAACATGAGCTTTTTGATACTGTGACTCATGGTGTTTAAAAGTCAGTTTCTCCCTGTATAGCTGTGATTATTCCCCCTCCCCGCCTCCCTTCTTCTTTTATAGAATAAAAATGTTTTTGGTGCAATTTACTGCTCGGTGTCTGTTGTTTTTCTTTTTCTTTTTTTTTTCTCAATGGTTGATGCTGCCGTCGCACTATTGGTGGAAAGAAAAAGGCCGTAAAGGTCAAACGGTAACGGAATGGAGCCGCGGGGGAAAATCGACGAGAGGCATGTGAATGTTATTTTTACTCGCCGCGGGACAGAAATAAAGCAGTTAATTTAAGATTTGCTTAAAATTAGACGCACGTAACAATGCAAAAAGAATAAAAAAAAAAAAAAAACAACCCCTCTCTCTCCCATTCGTCTGCTTCGGACCGCAAAAAAAAAAAAAAGGCGCTGCCTTCGGAGCAGAGCAACGCCCAGAACAGCAAACAGAAACAAACATAAACAAAGAAGAAGAAAACAAAAAGACAATGGCTGAAGCCAACTTCCTGTTAAGTAAACAAGAGAAAAACAAAACAAAGGAGGCTCCTCTACTTTGATGCGCGGCTGCGTTGGTAGATGTTTACAGTAATTTGCAAAAAATGGTAGTCTCAGTTAGTAGGAACGACACACCAGGATGCTAACAGGTTTAGCATTAGCAGTTAGCAACGAAAACACTCCCAGGGCTAGCTTGCCGGCTAGGAACGCATACTGTCACCAGTCTCAGCTAGGCAGGGCAGCAGTATAGTCCGCTGCACGCCTGCGACTCAATTTAACGCACACACACACACACGCACACACACGCTACTGCCCAAGAGCCGTGACTACAACACAAGAAAAACAAAAATATACGGGACCCAGCCACAAGTGCTGGACCGACAAACCAGCGCTGTCGTCACCACGGTTACGCCTAAAGCAATAATCATAACGACGAAAAGACTAAAACGTACGATGCCCCCGTCGAGTGCCGATGAAGTAAGATGTGGCGTCGCACCGGTGTGTGTGATCGGGAGAGTGGGGAAGGCCTAAAGACATGTGCGAAAACGGTTCGTAGCATATGATGCTAACACTTGTGTGTGTGTGTGTGTGTGTGTGTGAGATTGTGCGCATGCTAGAGAGTGACCCAGCCAATTCCATGGTTTAAGATGGGCTCCCTCCTGTGGACTTTTGTTAAACTACAATAGCACC
>CAAKHG010041371.1:2508-18682 GCA_901007715.1 Dactylopterus volitans | reverse complement strand
GGATGCCGACTTGAGGAAGCCACGTATCCCAGAATGCATTAGGATCGACGCAAGGACGATCGGCAACGAGCGGCGGATGACGCGCGGCGACGTCGGCGGCAACAACAACAGCAAGACGTCTCTCCTCCATTTGTTTTTTTTGTTTGTTTTTTTAATTTCGCTTGGATCTGGAACTCACCAACTTCCACAACTCTACAAACTCGCATAACTGTGTTTGCGCACCGTTCATCTTTTATACGCTTATATCTTTTAAAAGACTCATTTAAAATATAAATCTTACATGTCCATAACCAATATATATATGTGAATATATAAATTGATACATACATAAACAAAAATATATTTATATATGAAATATTTAAACAGGGAATGAATTGTTTTACATGATTCACCCTGTAGGTGGCGCGAATGACGCTTATGCGCTTAGCACCAGCTGCCATTCACATAGAAGAAGAAGAAGAAGAAGAAGAGGCACGCCGCTATTCCAAACACCAAGGAGCGCACTTGTGAACTCGCGGACTTCTGGAGTTTGACGTTGTGGCGGACTTTCCAAATCTGAACTTCCAAAGTCTGCGAGTCCGGACTTGAGATTTGAGAAGACCTAGAGGAAGTAGAACCTCCGCTGGGCCTTCTTCTGGACAGTGTCCATTTGGGAGATCCACCTCGGGTCCCCTGTCATCATTTCAACACACCACTTGCCGATGTTCCGGAAAGCTCCAACCCTGTAAGTGGTCCTGATTGGTTGGTAGAAGCGCTGGATGTTTGGAGATGCTTTTCCTGAGACAGTTATTGGTTTACTGAAGATCTTGACACTGGTAGCTTATTTAGCATCTTGCTGACAACAAGGTTCAAAATCCGTTTTTTAAGATGATTCGCCCCCATAAAGACGGCTCGGTTGCTATGGTGACGTTGAAGTTGCCTGGCTTGACAAACTCCCAACCGCCGCCGTCGTGGACGAGCAGCGTCACGATGCCTGTGTCGTCAACCCGATAAGTCGACCCAGGTTTGCTCAGTCTGGTTCCGCGTCCGTCGCAAAACAGGAGACGCGTACGATCGGGAGCGAACCGCAAATATGAGAAACATGAATCCATAATACGGAATAAAAGAAACACAGTTACTGCAGCCAAAAGACAGGAAGGAACCCGGGCCGGAAAAATAATAATAGAAAATCGCAGACTGTGTGAATTTGGAAGTTGATAAGCTCGTCAAAATGAAATAACTTCTGCATCGTTTATCAATAACTGTCACTATGAATGAACTATGAACTATGAATCCCATATTTTTCTTTTGTCTTTACCACATCAGACAGTTCTTACAAGCTACTTGGTGCGCAAGAATCATTCGGTCATTTGACATGTTACCTATTTTATTCATTTTTAAATTGCATTTACATTGTGTGGCCCCTTTGGTCGCGATGCTACTGCGTATGATGATAAATGATAATGATGATAAACATGCTAACCTGGAAGTGCACAAGGACTTCCAAAATCTTTCCCCCGGCGCGTTTATCAGCGTTTGCGTCGATCTTATGAAGAAGTCGAACACCATCGGTTCCCCCACGCCGAGAACTTGCGCTCACTTTTTTTGATCAAAATCAAAGAGAAATCGGATGACGGACGTGAAGCGAACATTCCGGAGCAATAAGACACGCAATAAGAAGGGTGAGCAAATGAAAACATCCATCGCGGTCGCTAACGGCGTCACCCGAGGGAGCTGACTGATCCGCAGCTGGTGGTTTTCTACATTTTTGATAGCTTATCTGTAACAAAACCTGCCCGAAGTGAGCATGGTGATGTGGAAACAGAACCCCGAAGTTACCTTGCTGACCCCACATATCCTGGTTGGTGGGAACACTTGCTATCCGGCTGCCATTTCACCACTTGGTGCGCTGCGATAGTATTCTAGGGTGAGGGTTTAGGGTTGAGGAACAAATGCACACAGCCGGCAGGGGAAAAGTTTCCATGTGAAGTTTAATCCACGTGGTCGTTTGACAAAAGCAGCCGAGGACACAAAGTAATTTTCATCAGACTCCATATCAACTTGTTTTCCGTCACTTGCGGTCACTCATACAAGCTGTAGCAAGGATATAAAAAAAAAAAAAAAAGGAACATATTTCGACGACCGTGTCTTAAGCAAGCACTACAGAGACGCCCGGACCAGGCCTGAGCAGAGATAAGGCTGTCGCAGACGCTTGTTCGGCCGCACTTGGCGCCCAAAAATGTCCGACGACCCACCGATCAGGCCGAGGATCGCCGCGTTAGTCAGGACCAGATCCAGCTGCGGATCCATTCACAGGATAATCTCCGGCTTCCGCGAGCCTCCCTGCCCATCATTGCACCTGACTCACCGCCGGTGCGTGACTGGAGGAGCGGTCACGCTCCCAGAGCCGATCGCTGATTCACCCACCCCCCCCCTCCACCGCCCCCCCGCCGATCTGATTGGCTGCAAGTCACTGACTTAATGTGTGTTTGGCAGAGTGTTGGTGAGTCATACGGCAGGTGCTGTCTGGGAGTGAGTGGCAGCGGGCAATTAGGAGGGAAAAGTCATACATTTAGGAGTAGAAAAAAAACCAAACCAACCAATTAGCTGCATCGAACAGCAGATGCAGCCACAAGTATTCCTCATCCAAAAAGACAGGAAGTCGGGGGGGCGGAGGGGGGGGTGATGTGACTATTAAAGCTTCTCCTGACAAATTAGATCGGGGTTAAGAAGGAGAGGAACTACAGGTGGTAAGAGCGGACAGATGGTGGGAACAGAACAGAAGTTTTCATGATCATTTACTGCATGTTAGCAAAGATGGCTGAATTAGCCATATAAGACTCGAAGGGTTCTCAGCCTTTTTCATGTTTTGGACCCCTGACCTCGAAAAAATGTATATTCCGATACAACTGAACTGAATCCTGCACTCAGTTATGAGTGAAATGTATTTCAGGCTGTGAATTTCATATCATAATCTGCTGGGTTTTTGTTTTTTTTTAGTATGTTGATCCCCTCCATGGACCGTCACCCTATGGTGGTGGAGGGGTGTGAGTGTCCCAATGATCCCAGGAGCTATGTTGTCGGGGGGCAGCGGCCCCTGGTAGGGTCTCCCATGGCAAACTGGTCTTGGGTGGAGGGTCAGAGAAAGAAAAAGATGCATATGGGAAGAAAAAACAGGCCCGCCGGCGAGCGCCTGGTGGCCGGGCCTTCGCCCATGTGGTCCGGTCAGGTCCAGCCCGAGGCACAAACATGTGTCCGTCCTCCCGCAGGCCCACCACCTGCAGGAGGAACCACATGGGTCTGGTGCAACGTGGATCGCATGACAGGCCGCCGCTGCCCCCGAGACCCTGATGAGCGTTAGAATTCAAGACGAGTATGTTGATGAGAAGCGTCTATGTGATGTGGCCAAAGACTTCTCCAGCCGGACGGAATAATGATGTTTTATGACGTGTTAATTTGAAGGTTGAGGTCTGGTTAGGTTTAAGAACAAAAGAGCCCGGGTTGGTTTTAGGGAAGGATCCAAAATCATTAAAGTCAGGCAGACTTTCTCATCATGGATGCAATAATAACAGCGTGGTTCAGAGTTAGGTGGTTTGTGAAATGCAAATGTGGGAGCACGGGACTGAATCTGGTGCTGGTTTGACCCAAACTTCACCCTCAGCTTCACTCTCACCGTCACGCCAACCATTCTGGACTTCAGAATGCTGTATAGTTTTATGGGGGCACATTTTTTTCAGGAGACAGGGCCACCCAAGTCGGCGCTCAAGAACCGTAAAACACCTCCGTTAGCGGCGACGTTGCCCAGTGGGACCCTCATACATGGACATATTTGGGTCACGACTGTTCAAACACACAACTCATCTGAGCCCCTCAAAAACTAGAAGTAGAAATTTGTTGTCAGGGTCATTAAGTATAATTTTCAGATTTTTTTTTTTTACATTTAAAAAAAAATGTCTCTTGGTTGCTAATTTGCTCGTGACTATTTGCAAATGCAAAAACCTCTAGTCAAAAACATGACGTAAAACACATGAATAAATGATCAAAACGTAAGAAAGAAACGACCAGGATTTTAGGACCCTTTTGTTTTTCTTTTAATCTTTAAGATTAAAATGAGGTCAGACCAGTGATGCTCTGCCAGATTTCTATTTTTGTTTACATTTTCGTGAAGACCTGATTCAGGAGCTTCCACAGGTAAATAAAAGTTAAAGGATTCTTCTTTTTTTTCTTTTTTTTTGCTGAGGACCTCTTGTCAGACCCTCAAGGCCCCCTCACAGTTCCCCGGACTCTCCTTTAGAAACCCCTGCTCTCATGACCTTCAGACCTACAGGGGTCAAAACAATCCGTTTTAAAAGAACCATGAACTAAGTGGGAAAGAGCTGATGGCTGCTGGAGCGCTAACAACCATAAGTAAACTTTGCAAAGAGTGTTTACACATGTAATTTCATCTTTACTAACATATTAATGTCACCATTTACGGTTTTCACCTGGAAACAAAACAAAAACAATAACAAATCAAGTACCCTAACATCTCAGAGGAAACAAGCTATTGTTGACCTTGACAGCAAGCTAACCCTGAAAAATTGGGTTTTGGCGCTGGTTAGTTGCCCGTGCTAATGTTAGCGATGGCTAAAATGGCTAATGTTACAAGCACAGTCAATAATTTAAATCTCCACAGTAGCAGCAACGGGAAACGGAGGTGTTAGCGTTAGCGAGCTAACGTACAGAGGAAGTGTGGGGAGCCGGACGCAGCTCATGAGGGTTAAACATGGGCCATTTTGTCTCACATCGTACCCTCCAACTCCAATTATGGCTTGTATTTCAGATTCAGACACGTCAGGGTTCCACTAAACTATTAGCAAAATGGCCTGCAAAGCCCAAAATGCCATGAGTTACTCGGCGCTACTCCAAGAGACTGAGAAAATTCAGTACATGTAGAACATCTGGTTCCACGTGTTCATGAAATGCTCAAAACACAGCTGAAGTCGCAGACTAGCAGTTTTTGTCATGATCTTCACGTTCTACTGAAAGGTGACGGAGAGGAAAACCATTTTCGCTAGGAGGGGGTTAGCATGTCAATCCGCACCCCCCATTCAAATCTGACGTTTACCACTCTGCAGTTATTTTTTTTATTGTGGGAATTATATCTTATGATTGCAGAGATTCTTTGCAATCCATTTTTGGCACCTCTTTTTTTTTTTGCAGCACAGGTGCATTTAAATACCATATTTCACAATATCTCAGATTTTAAGTTCCAAGTAGGATGTTTATACGAACTTCTTTTTTTGTTTTGTTTTGGCTGCTTATAGTTACGATTGGCGTGATCTGACGTGAACGTTCGGCCGCAGCTGGCCTTTGACCCGCTCTTCTGGTGCTGCCTGCTCACCGCTTTAAGGTCTCACGATGAAAAGAAACGACGAGATCATTTTGTTTGAAGATGTCAGCAAACACGTTTATATATTTCTAGCTGTGCTGTCGTCAAACTAAGAGCTCATTTCCGCGCCCGAATCTAAAGAGGACGTGGGCCCGAGCGGCTCGGCACCCCCGACCCCCCGACCTCGCGACTACAGCTCGATGATGAGCTTCCCCTCATCGTCGCTGCTGCTGGTGTCCTCTGGGTAGGCCTGGCAGCTCGGCACAGGCCTCAGTCCACCGCTCAGGAGCTCGGCTGCTTGGTAGCCGTGAGCGGTCAAGAAGAAGGACTGGCATCGGCTGACCTCGTCCGCGCCGCCGCCGCCGCCGCCGCCGCCGCCGCCGCCGCCGCACTGGCCTCCGCGTCCGTGGCTGGTGGCGTCCTGCGCCGGGAGCGTGAACGGCCTCGATGCCGCTGCTTGGTCGTCTCCGCCGACGTGGTCAGAGCGAGAAACCTGGCCGGCTCCGACGGCGGACAGCGTTGGGCCGTCAGATGGGGCCCACGGGCACGCTTGACTCCCCGACGCTGATGTGTGACAGCAACAGCGGCAGCACGCGGCTGTTTTGCCGCCGTTGTCTCGGTCCTGGCTCGGAAACGCAGGCGTGGCCTGGGCAGAGGGCTCGCGGCGTGGCGAAGCGCGTTGCGTTTCAGCAGATTGGACTTGTGCTTTGGTCGGCTGACCCGGCTCGCAAACGACCTGCGCTTGTTTGCTCGCGGTGCCGCCTGCCCGGCGCTGCTGCTCCGGGGAGCAAAAGTCGTTACTGTCCAGTGGGGCTTGTGGAGAGCCGAAGGTCCGCTGAGGGTATTCAGACATTCCAGAGTTTGTCTGGGAAATTTGCTGCTCAGCTGAAGCCACCTGGACCTCTCTGTCTTCTCCCTGTTAATAAAAGAATATTACTGTCATGCCATCATGATAATAGAGACATTGTCCTTCCGTTGAATCCTTTCATTAGCTTCCTGCATTGCTCAAATACCGCAAAGCTTAAGGTATCTGGCCACCGACGATAAAATCATCGCATCAGACTGGCGGCGCTACTTTATCATGCGGAGGCGCTGTTCCGCAACTGGGCCATCGGAGCAGAACTTGCGCATAACGCCGGCGTTTACGGCGCAGCACGCTTGTGAAGTCATCGTAATGGATTGCAGATGTTATGAGATTTGGCACAAGACTCATAAAAGCCTTGTAATTTACAGCCGAGTTGCCACTGTGTGCGCGCGCGTGTGTGCGCGCGTGTGTGTGTGTGCGCATCGTAGTAAACATCAATGTTACATCTGCTTAAATCATTTGAATCCCCGCTTGACGCATCCAGGGCGCAGCGACGGTCACGTTTTTGCTCCAGATATTTCGTGTCATTCCCGGCCTGCCTCTGGTCGCTCTGTCGGCGGCTGTGATGTAACAAACCAAACCTGCCTCGCCACCCCCGACCACAAACGTCTGCAGGGATTCGCCTTAGCGGAGCTCACGGGGAGCAATGAAAACCACGAGGAGCAATGAAAACCGCGAGGAGTCAGTGCGGGATTGGAGCGGATCCTGTATCTTGCTCCGTTTTTTTTGTGTCATGTGTTTGTTGACTAGGTTTTCTGACGAGGTGCGTTTGAAAAGCGGCAGAATTCTTGTCTCGACTTCAGCTTTAAATCGATGGGGTTTCAGGAAGAAGGTTGCAAATGACCGTTTTGTACCCGGGTGTCTCAGCATGATGATCAAAGAGGCGTCGGTAGAGGCGGACCGCCGTGTCTGCTTGTCAGTCGGTTGTCCAATTACTTTTGAGGGTCAGAAAATGAGGGGCTTTGTACAGCGATCGGCCATAACATTATGACCACCGACAGGCGAAGTGAATCACGTTAGTTGGTTGCCATGGCACCTGTCAGTGGGTGGGGTACATGAGGCAGCAAGTGGAGACTTAGTCCTCAAAGTTGATGTGTTAGAAGCAGGAAAGATGGTCAAGCGTGAGGATTTGAATCATTTTGGCAAATGTAAAACTGTGATGGCTAAAGACCGGGTCAGAACATCTCCAGAACTGCAGCTCTTGTGGGGTGTTCCTGGTCCGCAGTGGTTAAGTGGTCCAAGGAAGGAAAAGAGGTGAACTGTCGATAAGGTCACATGAGGTCAAAGCTCAATGACGCATGCGGAGAATGAAGGCTGGTCCGATCCACCAGGCCAGCTACTGGAGCTCAAACTGCTGAAACAGTTGCTGCTGGTTCTGATAGAAAGGAGTCAGAACACTCAGTCATGGTGGTTTGTTGTGTGTGGGACCAGTCAGGGTGCCCATGCTGACCCCTGCCCACTGCTGGAAGCACCAGCAATGGACACGGGAGCACCAGAACTGGACCACGGAGCAACGGAAGAAGGTGGCCTGGTCTGATGGATCAGGTTTTCCTTGATATCATGTGGATGGCCAGGTGTGTGAGGACCCGGCCATCCACCTGGTACCATGTGTTCTCCAGGTAGCACATGGCACCAGGATGCATCATGGGAAGAAGGCGAGTCAGCGGAGGCAGTGTGATGCTTTGGGCAATGTTCTGCTGGGGAACCTTGGGTCCTGCCATCCATGTGGATGTTCCTCTGACACGTAGCAGCTACCTAAGCATTGTTGCAGACCATGTCCCCCCTTCCATGGAAACGGTATTCCCTGATGGCAGTGGCCTCTTCCAGCAGGATAATGCTCCCTGCCACAAAGCAACAACGCTTCAGGAACGTTTGAGGAGCACAACAACCAGTTCAAGGTGTTGACTCGGCCTCAAGGTTCCCCAGATCTCAATCCGATCCAGCATCTGTGGGATGTGCTGGACAAACAAGTCCGATTTGTGGAGCTTCCACCTCCCAACTCCCAGGACTTGAAGGATCTGCTGCTGACATCTTGGTGCCAGATACCACAGCAACACCTTCAGAGGTCTAGTGGAGTCCAGGTCTTGACAGGTTAGGTCTGTTTTGGTAGCAAAAGGGGGACCTACACAACATTAGGCAGGTGGTCATCATGTTACGAGCGATTGGTGTATATAGTTGTAATTCTCTTGCTGTGATCGCTGTGTTGAAACCACTCGAATTAAAGCTGAAAGTCCAAACTCAAATCCCACCTTCATCTCAGATCTACTGCCGCTGCGCAAATACTTGCAGACTTGACTGCACAAATACAGGACGTGTGTGAGATGGTGCGTTCAGCTCTACTCACCCCTCCTGTCATCATATCTGGTGAAAGCGAGAGTCTTCGCTTGGACTTGGCTGCCCCCCGCTGTCCTGGCACCACATCTGCTTTGGTGCCCCCCATCACTCGGTTCTCAGTCCCCCCCGCCACCGCTCCTCCACCCCGCCGGTCTGTCTCCCCGGCCTCTTGGCACTGCTTTGGCCTCGGGTCTGTGCTGTCTGGCTGTCCAGGGGTCCCTTCATGTCTCGGTGTCTGTGGCTCCTTCTGGGTTGAACGTCCCACCAGAGAGGCTCCCTCCAAAAGCCCTGAGGGAAGGAACACAAACGAGAAGCAGTTGTTTTCCTCGCCAGGTCAGTTTCCACTCGCTGGAAAAAACGGAGATGGAGATTTACTTTTGGTCAATTTTTTTCCTGAAAATTATTCAGTCATTTGCAAACTCTGGACCTGCAAATTTCCCCTCAATCAGCTGCGGATCCCAGTTTGAGATGATCAGGCTCAGTTGGGAGCCTCCGCATCTGGAGGTATTTTGGTTGATGCCGCGTTCAGATGCCTTTCTCAAGCATTTTAACACAAGAAAATGGAATGATACCTGTATTCCCTGCACGGAATTTCTTTCCAAAACATCATACAAAAAAAAACTTGGCAAGAAACTAGAAGTAATATGTTTTATAATGTCAGGTAAATCATATTTGTAATAATCAAAATGATATATTTAAAGGTCAGGTCGGTGATGCCTCGTCTGAATTCATCCTCTTAGCTCAGCCGGCTGCATTCAGAAGCCTCCCGCGAGCCTTTAAATACAAGTATATTAAGTAATAAGCTAGTCCTCATTTTGCAGAGGACCCCCCCCTTTGCCAGACCCTCAAGAACCCCAGGGGGTCCCAGGACTCTACTTTTGAAAACCCATGACCTGGACCATGCGCAAGAGCCGCGTATCGTCTATTCGCCGAATGAAAGCCAATCATGTGGCCGTTTATTTGGACCATTTCACCTTACGATATGCGAGAGCACTTGATGGAATCCAAGTGCTCTAAAAAGAACTGAAACCTCCTGCTCCTCCTGCTCCTTCTCTATCTGCTCCCGAGTGGCACTGCTGCAGAAAAGTCTGCTGACTGAAAAAGGCAAGACCAGGTATTGTAATTTGACCGGGGGCCTGGCGCCACCTGCTGGCGGCGCGCCGGTTTGTCCTTGGATGGCTCCACGTGAATGTCTGTAATCGTCAGATGCCTGTTTTTTTGTTTTTTTTTAAGGCCACATGGTCATCAGGCAAATATTGAACATGTTTGAAGCCTTGTGCGCCTGGAGATTTTTCCCCACAGAGCAAATTTGATCATTTTTCGATTAAAATCGCAACGATATAAATACAAAATACCCACAAGCAAGCCTTACACATCAGCTACGGGCTTTGGTTGATTACGTACTGACAAACCCAGATTCCAGGCCGCTGCTCGGGGAAGCTTGTGGACATTTACCGCCACCTTGTGGTGCAACGGCGTAAAAACAAGCGCTTTTCACGGGGGGGAGGGAATCGGGTGCAGTTGCGGTCTGTGCAAAAACTGGCAGTTTAGAGCAGCGATGACACGTGACTCGGCCCTGCCAGATGGAAATAAATCACTGTTGAATTTGACATCCAAACTGCTATTAGAAGTGAGTTTATCGCGTCATGTTTGATTGTAAACTGCCTCCAAACAATAATCTTTACATTGAAATACCCAAGGAAAGTGACCCAGAACGACTGACCTGACCTTCATATATAAATCTAAATCTAATGCCATTTTTTATACGCCTATTTAAAAGTGCAATATTGTACACCACAATGTGTAGCATTTATTTGTATTTAAATGCTTATCTATTATGTCGCGCCCTAATGTTGTTTTGCTTTGGTTTTATGTCATATTTCATGTAAACCTTTTATTCATATCTCTTCTGTAATCTTCTGCTGACTTGTCTTTTTCGCTTTATTTATTTATTTTTTATTAAAGTGAATTTGCCCAGGTGAATGAATATTTATAAGTTTGTGGGGAGGGAAAAAAACCTGTTAAAGGATTAGCAAGAGCAAAAATTCATATTACACAAAAAATATTTAAAGTTGGAATTATTTATGTTTTATGAGTTGATATCATTTATATCAGTGATCCGCGTGTTCCTATCTAATCATTTTTTGTTAGCTCTTTTTTGATTCCCTTGTTAATTCTCATTTAATGTCTTTTTAATCATTGTTGTTGTTATCTTCCTAGCTTATTTCATGTGTAATCAGGTGCTGGAAACGAAGATGATAAGCAAATAAAAAAACAAAACAAAACCTTGACCACTTCAAAACAAAAACAGACATTTAGCAAAAATTGGAGTAGAATTTACCAAAATTTCAACCTAATTATATATATACATAAAATAAAATGATTTATTCCATTCCTGAGGGCCAGATCAGTGTTGTGGATCATTCTTCTTGGGTTTAAATGTTTGTCAAAGGTGTCTCAATGCAGTGACGACCAAAATGTCCGAATAAAAGGGTCCCAATTCAGCGAAATCAATGTTAATAGGGTTCTATAAGGAGTTACAATAAAAATAAATAAAGATCCTGAACTAGACTATTGATTTTGTCCACCGCAGGGTCCTCATGTTGGTTCATGGTGCAGAATCCTATTTAAAGGCCCTTTATAGTGTTTATTTTACTATATGGTGCAATTTTTTTTTGGTCATAAATGTATGATGTAAAAAAAAAAAAAAAAAACTTTATGCATTTCAGAGGATTTTTTTGCCTTCATTTCGGTCTGCTGAACATTTCTCCAATCGGGCTCATAACTTTAGATTGTCATGCCTCTTCTGTATTTTTTAAAACTGGGCAACCACGATTGGGAACTGCGTCATTTTTTTTCCGCTTTAAATCTCTGGACAACGTTGACAATTTCACGCAGCTGCTGCTATGCAACAAGAATGGTGCCACACAAACCTGCCGCGGGGCTCCTGGCTGGGATGACTCTGTCTACTTGGACGTTAGCGGACGCTGAGCCGATTACTTCCTGGGAGCGGGCCATTTCCTGCGGATGCGCAAGGTTTTCCGAAGGCCGCGCCTCGCCACACCCCGCGTTTGCATGCCTGGGTGAACCCTGGGTTTCTGACGATGCAGATTCTGCTGGCGATGGGCTGCAGCGCACGGATGTTTGCGGAGTCACTTGTCCCGCTAGTTTGCTTTTATCCACAGGGGTCCAAGGTAGTTGGTCGGCACAGGAGGCGCCGCAGGGCCAGCTGAGTACCCGAGCGCCGCTTTCTCCACTTTCCCGTGCGGAGGCCCCATTCTTGACCTTCAGCGTGCCTGCAGAACATGAGCCACCCTGACTTTTATGTTTGTGCTGGTCCTCTGTGGCCAGTAATTCACTCCTGGCGCTGTTCTGGTTGGCTGGGGTCATGATGAGCGCTTGAGCCGCCGGTTCATGTCGGCTCCCCCCGCCGCCTCCAGCGCGGCAGGTCGGCAAAACGGCTGGATCCTGCGCCGGATTCCGGTCCCCGCCTGACATCGCACCTCTCGTGACGCCGCCCGCGCAGCTCTGCGTGTTTACGCGGCCTTGTTTGTGCGGTTGTTGCGACGAACCTTGAGGAGGTTTACACGGAGCCGATGCTGTTGCCTGGGCGGGATCGGCGTGTCCGGTCAGACGGAGATTCGGCTGCGCCTTCCCAAACTGCAACGATTTGCTGCCCCCCGTGATCGGCGAAGACTCGTTTTGCTTGAACTCGATGTGAAGTCCGGGCTGCTCGGGGTTCCTTCCCTCATTATTCACCGAGACAGAGTTATGGGCCTTGTCCTCCATCCCCTCCGAAGCCGCTTTTCCCATGTCATGTCTCTGAGAAAGGCTGCCGCACACATGGTGCTCAATCTGGGGCTCGATGAGAGCCAGCTGCTCATCAGATATGATTTCCAAACATATCTGGAGGTCCGCTGTGTGAACGTGAAACACCTTCTGACCCGCCGTCTGCACTGAACCGAAGGGCACAACGTGACACGGCACGACCTGGTTGCCTGACCCACAATCGGTGGCCTCAGGAATGGGCTGGCCCGGTGCGGCAGAGGCACGTGGGTGCGGCGGGAGGAGAGGTCGACCTTGCGGGAAAGCCGGGACGGCAGCGGCAGGTGTCTGATCGCTCGCCGTGATCGCGACAGGTGGGTCAACCACAGGTGCGGCGGGTCTGAGTTGCCCCGCGGGCGCTGGACCCACGGCGGGTTTCAAGATCTGCGCCGAGCTGCTGCTCAGCCCGGCCCGACAGTCGTGGCGGCAGCTGGTGGTTATAGCGGCTCCTGCGAGCGGCCTGTGCGCCGCGACAAGGCTGGGTGTCGCGTTTCGTGTCGACATCCCGGTCTGGCAAAGGGTTGTGACGGTGCAAGGGAAGGCAGGGTGGCCGGGGAAGTAACGGCGGATATCACAGGTCTGCGCCGAAGAGGAGGCGATGGTGTCAGCGCCGTGCTTTGCAGAGGTTAAGCTCGGGGGTTGCTCGGCGTGAGAGGACGGCAGAGACGAGGCGCAGCCGTCACTTCCTGTTTGTTTATCCGCGACGTGCGTCGAGCGATCCGAGTCCGGCTCAGTGGCGTTTGGTAACTTGAGCTGGTACTTTGGCAGGAAGCTGGTCTTGGCAGTGGCGGCGGCGGCGGCGGCGGCGGCGGGGGCGCCGGGCGATCTGCAAACGCCCTGCGCGTTTGCGCTCATGATGCACGCGGGGAAGGACGACTCTTTGAGCTGAGCGTGACTTGTGCTGGTTTGAAGGTTGACATAACTGAGGGTTGTGGCCACGGAGCCAGCGACCGAAAGCTGGAGATGAGTCAACGCGTTTGCCTCGGCAGAGCAAAGCATTTTCTCATCCGTTCTCTGCTTTTTCCTTTCTGAGGGAACGTTGGCTCCGCAGAGCCGAGAGGCGGAGTCGCCGCGACTGTCCTCGTTAATCAGCCTCTCCGCCTCGGCCCTGCCCGTCTTGTCTGTTTTCTGGGCGACGACGGAGCCGGTTGAAGTCGACGGCGTCGCTGACAGAGACGGATTTCTCCAGAGCGGAGTCTTGAGAGAGCCACATGACTGGGGCTGGCTGCTTTTCAGATTAAAATCCACAGCGCAGAGCTTTGCCGGAGGGCAGCCTGGGTGGCACACCGTTGCACTGCTGCTCGTGAAGTTTATAGTCGGGCACGTCGTCGTTGCTGCCTCTTTATAAACCGCTGGCAGCCTTTTTTGCACACCCTGCGCGCCCTCGTGCTCTGTGTTTGCAGAAGATTTCCTGCCTTTGACGCCGGCGCCGTCACCAGCTTTCTCGGAATCGTAGAGCTTCCTAAACGTTCCTCCCCCGTACATGTACCACTTGTTGTAAGCAAATTTCTGCGCTTTCTTCCTCCTGAACTTTCTGTTGCTAGGCTCCCCGCAAGTGTCGCCGGCCTCCCCGTCGCAGCTGAGGCTGCTGGAGCACGCCTCCTCCACAGATGAGCTCATGAGGAGAGCTTCTGTTGCGTGGTTGCAGTCTACGGCCGTCTGCCGGACCAGTGGGCGGTGGGTGGATGACTGCTGGTTCACAGGCTTTATCGCGAAACCTGTTGAATTGATCTGGCCCGAGCTTCCTCTCCGAATGAACGTTACATAATCATTCGGAGAGGAGGAGGTCGGGCTGCTCCTCTCGGGCTGCAGGAGGGTAACGCTGAAGGGGAGGGAGTTGCTGCGGGTCAAGGGGGCATGCTCCATGCTGGTGGAGTGCTGGGTGGGCACAGAGCTGTAAAGTCCCGGGTTCTTGCTTCTTTGCATCCCGACGTTGGGAGCCTTGCTGTTCCTCATGTCAAAGTGAAAGGAGTCCTTGTAGGTGTATGGCATCGGGAGGTCGATGCTACCTTGCTTTGACAGCACTGTCTTCCTTGGCCGCACGTTCTCCAGCTGTTTGTCCTCCACGACCGCCGAATTCTCCGAAATCAGCTTGGAGATGCGCTCCTCCAGCTTCCTCTGATCCTGCTCCCTCGCGGCCTCCTTAAGCTCCTGTCCGGTGTGACCCGGTTCCGGTGGCGCCTGTGTGCCGCTGGTGTCCTGAGGATGCTCCCTGGTGGATTCGGTGAGGGAGTCCAGACTGTGGTCGGGTATGATGCTGCCGGGGCTCGGGTAGTGGTCGCTGCTCTCGCTGAAGCCCGAGTCAGTGCTCTCGTGGCTCTGGGATTTGCCTCGGCCCGCCGAGCTCTCCCACTGTTTGGAAAACAGAGTGGCCTCTTGCCTCTGAAGGGGAAGATGGCGAGGCTTTTCGCTCTCCACCCTCGGTTTCTCCTCTCCTTTCGATACCTCCCCGGCTGTGTTCTGCTGTGTCTTATGGCCGGCACAGGTCAAGTCATCCTGCTCACCGGCCTGCCCTCGCATTTCCACAGACTGGAGCGCCGCAGTGCCAGAGCAGGCGACCTCAGCAGCATGCGGGCTGGCCTCCATCTCCAGGCTCCCCGTTTCCTTGCTGTGCTCGTCCAGGGACAAACTGGACGTGCACGTCTCCCTGGAGCTGCTGGTGCTGTCCAGGCTGCACAGGCTGCTCTGCTCGGACTCGTAAGAGTGGCGGGCGTGGGCCTGCGTGCGCTTGTGTTTGTAGAGGTTGCTTTGGGTCTTGAAGGAAACTCCGCAAGTGGTGCAGGGGTAAGGCCTCTCGCCGGTGTGGCAGCGGAGATGCTTCTCCAGGACGCTGGGCTTCATGCAGTCACGTCCGCAGTGAGGGCACACGTGCTTCCCCGACGACTTGAGTTTGGCGGCGGGAGCAGCCGCCGCCGCCGCCGCCGCCAAGCTCAGTCCCGGCTGCGCCTGGAGCCCACCGACAATATGGAGCGTCAGGAACGGAAGCGTCTCCTTTGAGTAGAGTGGCGGCACTGAAAGCTGGAGAGCGGCGGGCTCCCTGGTCGCGGCAGGAGGCTGGATGTAGGGCTGCGCCGGCAGAGCAGGCATTGTGTGGATGTACACGGCCGTCAGGGGGGCCTGGGTGTCCCTCTTCTTCTCCGTCTGCGCTGCGATGGAGCTGATGTGCACCGGAGCGCTCGCCAATCCGGGCTTGCCAGTCTCCATGGTAACACTGCTGCCGTCGTGATGTACCAGTGCCAGGTCTCTAATTACCTGTAAGATAAGAACAGTTTGCCTTAGACCCGTGTTTTGCTTCAGATAAAAGGAGCAGATATGCCTCGCTCAGCGGGGCTCGGCTGAGTTTCTATAGGACTCTCTCCTCCACTCACACCGGGAGGAAATTGTGCGGCTGCAGCACTCAAACTGGGAAAAAGGGAAATTGTATGAATTGCATCAGAAATCGTTGATGATGTTACCCTTCAGAGCAGCTAATCCGGTCTGCTCTGTGTGCAATAAAGGGAGAGAAAAACAAGGAGAGGAATTACAGTGGAGAAGGGAATGATGTGGGAGAGTGAGTCACATCAGCAGAGGGAGTCAGATACTCATAGTGAATCAGAGGCTTTTATTTCTCCAAAATGAAACATGTGCGCCGATCTTATCTGTCCCCTCCGTCACTGGTCTGCACCGATAAAAGTTCATACCCTCGGCGCTAGCAGGCTGTCGACGTGTTTGTGCAGCGATGAAGAGACAAATAATTTCACTTCCTGTGGTTGTGATATACATGTGGTGATTCCCCCCCCCCCCCCTTTTTTTTTTTTTTT
>CAAKHG010041361.1:3201-16905 GCA_901007715.1 Dactylopterus volitans | reverse complement strand
AAAAGGAGGAGGGGGGGGGGGGGGGGGGGGGGGGGGGGGGGGTGGGGCCGGGGGGGGGGGGGGGGGGGGGGGGGGGGGGGGGGGGGGGGGGGGGGGGGGGGGGGGGGGGGGGGGGGGGGGGGGGGGGGGGGGGGGGGGGGGGGGGGTCCGACGTCGACGGTTCCGCCGCTAAACAACCGCGCTCGGCATGGCGCTCGGGACCAGGCCTGCACTCGCTCTCCGGTGACACGAACGCGCGAAGGTGTCGCTCCGTCGGCCGGCTCGTCCTGCTGCTGTCTGCTGCTCCCCGTCCGCCCTCATCGCAGTATTATCCGCTCCCGTCCTCCGCCGCCGCTCGGAGGGAGTATTAATCTAACGACGTCATCACGTTCACGTTCTTTTCTTCTTCTTCTTCTTCTTCCTTTTTTTTTTTTTTTGCAACTTAACGTAATTGGCAATAAAGCGCCTCTTTATAAAGTTGCATATGATGCAGCAATGGAACACCCGTTAAGGCAGAAATCGCGGCCTTCAATGCATTTTTTTAATTATTATTATTTTCTCGTTCCATGTCACGCGATGACTGTAATTTTTCATTTCTATGGAAATCAACAGCGAATTCGTTACGTCGGCCCCGGCGGCAGGAGAGGCGGACGTGCAGTGGGAGGTCGCCACCTTGTGGACAACTGCTGTCACTGCTTCTTGAGCAGAGAGAAGGACAACAGGAGGCAGTAAGTTTAATTAAAAAAATAGTTATAATGAATTAAAAAAAAGGAATGGTTTAATTCTCTCACAAACCGACAGCGAGGGCCTCAGGGTCAAAGAAGTAAAAACTGAGTCACGAATTCAATTTTAAAAATATGCCAGTATACCTTCTATCTGTACTTTTAGTCCTCTACCGTCTTGCTGTTAATGTCTACATCTCGTTCTTTTGTCTTCACATATTTGTTCATCATTGTTATCCATCTTGCCTGCCTCTGCCGCATCACTCAGTGAAGAATTATATCAAAAATCAAATCAAATCAAATCAAAATAGGGTCCCAATCAATGCAGCAGAGTCATAGACGTAAGTAATAGGATACTTTGCAGAGATGATAACCGATGGTTGCAGCCGATGCACAAACCATTGATTATCACTGTCTGATTTCGGGAGCAGATGAATCACGATTCATTTAAAATTTGTGGACTTACTATTTGTACAAGGAAGCAAACACAACACAACACAACACAAGGATTTATGGGAATTTTTTTAGTCTGGCAAAGTGCTTTTCCCACGGAGGAGTGTTGGGTGTAGACCTGCTCCAAAAGCACCCAGGAATAACTGCTGTCATCATTTGGCACCGCGTAAATACGTTTGGCAGGTGGAAGCTCATAACAACCATCAAAACCGCCCGCTGTATATTTTAGACGAGTAAAAATCGCTCTCCCTGCAGAAAATGTGTGAAGAATACTGAAACGCCGAATTAAATTGCTGGCGCTTTGCAAGAAAAAAGGAAGAAAAAAGCAATAAAACTCAAGAAAGCTGTTTTTTTTTTAAATGCAAAAAGCTGAATGTTGACGTCAAAGCATTTCCATTCATTTCAATAGCACATTTTTTTTTTTTTTTAGGAAAAGCTTAATATCATAAAAGGTTTAAAAGCCATTTAACTTTTGAATGGAAGAATAAAAGTCCTGCAACACATATCGATAGTTCAATGGTCCCTGTAGCTTAAAGTAAGAAGAGCTTGTGAGCCAGAAAACACGAATATGAGAAGAAAAAAAAGAACTCAGAAGAAGAATGCTTTTATTATTCCCCTCTTGACAACTTTGATAACAAACAGTAGGAGTGATCTCAAGATTGCATTTCGCGGTTGACACAAAATAACTGATATGATATCAGCTTCGGTTGTGTGCGCACGTCGATGATATATATCATAAATAAACATGCCAGACTTGTTTACACTCCAGGACTTTTGCCCCTCTGCAGTGACCACAAGCATCCCCCACCCCCCTCCACCCACCCTTCACCCCCGCTGCCACGCTGCATGACGGACGCGAGCAGGTGCAGGGCTGACATTTTCCATGCGAGCGTGCATCCGGAGTTAGGAAAGGAAGATTTTCAAAAAGCAACACGCTGATTTATCTTGGATTCGAGAGAAAATAGTCGCCGTCAGATCATAAAGAAAAGGGTCGGCGCGCCGGTCAAGTTTCATCCAAGTTTTGAGCAGTTTACTGTCGGCCGTTTGAGTGTAATATCGGAATACTGAGTTGTGCACAACTAGAAAAAAAAAAAATTCAATGTGCATCTTCTCTCAGCACTCTTATCAGGTCACGTCAGACTTCCAGACACACGCGGGACATCCAATACTGGCCACAGGCACAAATTATATTTAGAGCTGGCTCGGAAAAAAAAAACACGGCGGCAGCCATTTACTTTTGCAAATTAGTCCTAAAACCCCGAGAGATTAACCCGCATCATGTTTTGCAAAGACCAAACGCAAAGCTTCAGTCAGTGCAAACAGACGACAAGTCACCCCGCCGGCATGTCGCAAATGCTTCAGCTGAAACACAGGAAGACCAGTTTTCTATTTCAAGATTGCGCTGAGCATGAAAACTGCAGCGTGCTGGCTTTCGAATGTGGCCAGCAGAGAGTCGCGTGGAGTTGCGGTGAGAGGCTGGAATAAGTTCAGTCCGGACATTTCAGCTATGGCCACTTTGACGGACGGTTTTGCGCGAGCTGACGTCGACGGCGAGATGCAGGCGCCGGCGCCCGGGGACGTCACCGAGCGCAGCCACGGGGCCGGCGATGAAGTGGAGGACCTCCGAAACAGGTACAAACTGGTCGGTTTAACTACTGAAGCTAAGATTAAAGTGTGTTATTTGTGCATGTTAGTGTGGCGCAGGCAAATCCAGCTAATCATTTTCAACAAACGCCAAACTATGGACAGTAAACCAGACCGATTCCTGCGCGGCATAGTGAGTTAACAGAGAATTTTGCTTAGTCATGGATGCGTTTGGCTGAGCGAGTGCGTGTGAAAGACCGAAAAGATGTGAGAGGAGAAAAAGTTGGAGCCATTTAGATGAATAGACACCGATCAGCCATTACATGACCAGGTCCACCTTTTGCCACCAATACCACCCTGACCCATCGAGGCCTGGACTCCACTAGACCTCTGAAGGTGTTGCTGTGGTATCTGGCACCAGGATGTCAGCAGCAGATCCTTTAAGTCCTGTACGTTGTGAGGTGCGACCTCCATGGCTTGGACTTGTTGGTCCAGCACATCCCACAGATGCTGGACTGGATTGAGATCTGCGGACTTTAAGGGCCAAAGCTAGACTGGTAGCCTCGATAATCTTTGTCACCCCAACCCAACCAAATTTCCTGTATATCTTTCACTCACCTTAAATTGATTAATTTCATCAAGATACCTTTTAATAGGTGTGTCAGGATTTTTGTTGGACTTTTGCTGTAATGAGGCAGAATGAAAGAAATTGTCTGGGTTGATTCAGATTACAGTATATGGGGATTGCTGGGGATTATTAATGTAGAATAGAGATAAAGATTCAGAAGTGGCAGAAAATGACATGCTAAATTTTACAGACCATGATAAGTTTAAGTCTCCGAGGCTCGGCATCAGTCACAGCTGGCAGAGACATCGGCGTGGGTTCACCGCTAACATTGTCCACGTTTGACTGTGCCCCACAGTTTACGCGAGGTCGTCCGCGACGGCAGCGTCCGGCCCCAGATGCAGTGCTTGATGATGGACTCGTCCTTCTCGATGGTGACTATGCAAGGCGAGGACAGCGGGATTGCCTGGGAGACCACCCCGAGTCGCTGCACTACACCGTGGACGTCAGAAGCCGGGAGCACAGTGGACCTCAGCTCTCCGACTGCCGTGCAGCCCTCGACGCCGGGCGGTTGCCCAGCTGGAAGAATCATCTTTGTCATGGATGAAGAGCTGATGTCAAGGCGGAAGAAAGCCACACAGAGCGGCCAGAGGTGCAGAGCACAGAGACCACGAGAAGTCCTCTCGGGAAGCTCTGGCGACATTTCGGAGAGGCCGGAATTAGCTGAAGTCTCTCAGCCAAACGTTAAAGCTGAGGATGAGGGAGACGAGGAGGAAGCGGCTGATCCTCTAGATAAAGATCAAAAGTTATTCAGCTTAGTGTCCGAAGGCTCTGAAATCCTCAACATCGTTGTTCCTCCAAAACTGGCAACTGTGGACGAAGAGGAGAGCAAAGAAATGGTGGACAACCTGTCTTATCTCGAGGAGAGGCCCATTTCTAAAGCCCGTGAAGAGACCTACGACAAGGTGTTAGACCTGGACAGCGAGCCGGTGGTCTGGGCGAACCCTCCAGCAGGATCAGGCACAGCAAGAGGTGACCAGGTCAGGTCCTCTCCCCTTCTGGGTCCAAATGTCATGGATCCACCAGGAGCTCCAGTGGCCAGACCTCCAGGCAGGAGACCTACGAGCGATGTGGACTACTTTGAGCCGTTCACCCTGATTGATGCGCAGGCTCCGGGGAGTCCTGCTGTGATGGCACAGGGAGAAACGGACCTACAGGCAGAGGTTGCCACTGGTAGCCAGCGAGCGGAGGAACCTGCGGCGTCTCGAGACGCCACCGACATGACAGCGGTGGATGATGAAAAGTCAGACACCATCAGCTTGGCGGAAATCGCCAGCGAGCTCCTTGATGAAGTCTTCTATGGTGGTACAGATGACGACCTCATGAAAAGTCCTCCACAGGGGGAGGATGGCTGCGCAGCAGATATGCTCTCTCGGCTCCCTACAAAACCCAGCGGTTCCACCTTGTTCGGGAGTCAAGAAGACATCCTGACCCCAGTTTTTCTACCTGACGGGCCGCCCAAAATTATCGACCCCGCTCTGCTGGAGGAGCCCAAAGCCATGGCGTTCCTCTACACTGACCTGTATGAGGAAGCCACTGGCAGCTGGAAAAAAGACGAGGACGCGGCGAGTATGACCTCTGAGAAGTCGTTCCACAGCAGGCATTCGGACAGAGAGGCCAGGGGCTACCTGGAGAAATATGTGCTTATCGACGAGACTCCTCCTGCGGTGGAGGCAGAGCAAGCAGATAAAGAAGAATGTCCAAAGGAGGGACCTCGGATACTGTCCCAGGATTTGTATGATTTCGGTGATTTCCTTTCCAAACCGCAAAAGGGTGAGGTGGCAAGCTCGGAGGAGGAAATCACGGACTTCTTCAGATCAAGCAACAACTCTTCGCCATTTGACGTACAGCCTTTCCCTCAATCGCGAGAGGAGGACAAGCCGCAATTAGTTCCGAAAAGAAAAACAAAAACGAACAAAAGCGTCCCGCCAGCCGCATTAAAAGCCGCTGAAACCCCGGATGATCCACTGGATGCCTCATATGAGTTATCCTTAGAGGAATACGACTGGGGGAGTACACCCGATTATCCCCCAGCTCTGGAGAAGGAAGACATCAGTGAGCAGAACGATCAGAAAATGTGGAGTAACGACTGGGAAACGGTAAGACCGGTTGCACCTCCCAGGCGAAAAGCAACAACCTCTCCCAAGGCATGCCTGGACCTAACACCTCTGACTCCGGCGGATGAAACCGCGCAGGAAAACGGAGAGGCTGGCGCGAAGGAACGAAAAGAGGAAGAGAAGGAGGCTGCATCACCAGCAGAGACCGGCGATGAGGGAGGTGGAGAGGGGGCGACCGCCACTCCTTCCGACGTTTCTCCTCCAGCGGGAGAAGCATCGGCTGACCCCCCGCAAACCGAGGGCGCGGAGGGCGCCGGCGAAGTGTCTGTCGGGGAGACGGAAGCGGCCGTGGCAGAGGAGAAAGAGCGCGAAACAGCGGAGAAAGAGGACAGGGGCGACGGCGAGGCAGCCGCGGAGCCAGCCGAAGCAGATGCTGGGTCAGCGGAATCGGCCCAAGCGGAAGTCGGTCCAGAGAGGCAAGGCGACAGCGTAACTGTTCCACCGGCCGAGCCAGCCAAAGTCAGAGGACAGTGTGTCATACTTTAGCGTGGCTAAGGCTTTTTCAATGATTTGCCAATGTCTGTGGATGCGTTGATGTCCTGAAACAAACTAGAATTTGTCTGTAATCGAATTTGTCTGACTTGAAATACGAATTTCTTAAAACTTGATATAGGAGTTTGAACTTGCACCTTTGTACCGGCCTATTTTTTTTTTTTTTTTTTTTAATGCATCCATGCCAACTATCGTCGACCGTGTTTTCGGGTTGTCCATCCATCTGTAAGTGCGACTGCATTTTGGTCATCACGGGTCAAAGGCCACCCCAACGTCTAATGAGTCGCGCTCGTGAATGTGATATCTCAGAACTGCCTGGAGGGAGAGTCTTCAAAATTGATCACAAATGTCAACACTAGGCCAAGGAAAAACTGATTCCCTTTCGGTGGTCAAAAGATGGTCAAAGGTCAAGGGGGTCAAGGCGGTCAAGGCCACGGGATGTCACAAAGCACACTTTGGCCATAACTCTCAAGATGTAAGCTGATCATGACAGACGACCGCTCAAATTCCGAAAAGGTCAACTTTTTTTTTTTTTACGAGATTCGCTCCCGTTCTCATGAATATTTATGGCATGCCCGGAGGGTATTTCTTCCAATTTGGCACACTTGTCAGTTCAGGTTCAAGGATGAGTTGATTAGAGCTTGTTGGCCACAGGTCGAGAGCCGTTGGGACAACACAAAGCTTGTGCTTGGGCGTGCTCTAAGTCGTTTTTCCAAAACCGCTGCAGGTGGTTGGCGACAGTGCACGAATCATACATTTGAAGGGAGAGGCTCGGGCCGCCAGGGTTAATAAAAAAGGGTTGCGTGTGTCGCGTTTTGTGTGGCATCAGGGTGGATCACAAGCTATAAATAAGCCTCGCTGGCAGTTAACCGGACACCTTAAATCAAATAGGACTGTGCACCTTCTTGTGGAGACAACAAAATCCCGGACGTGCATCTCGACACTGGGACTTGAGATTCTTGTCAGGACCTTACACCTTCCAATTCTTGGTTTTAATCCTGAGTGTTTGCAGACATGGCTGAGGTTCATGCTAGGTTAATACAAACATGCTTAATGCATAAGAACTGAAGCTCAAGGAACTTGGACAGATGCTTCTCAGTTGGATGTAGAACTGCGGCCAACAGTCTTACATATTTGATCAATGAAAAATAGTTTTGATTGCATAATAGATTCTTACACTTACCATAATCAAAAGTTCTTCTTCTTCTTCTTCTCTTACAAGTTTTTTGTACATGTTTACCCATTAAAATGAATGGACACGCCTCGATGCCGCTCCAGTTCTGCATTGTTCGTGCTTGCTGGCCAACTACTTCTGCTCACTTTAAGCTACAGGAACCATTCGAATACCAAAACCTTCCATTTTAATGAAAAACTTTCTTTTTGGGAACTTAGCAAAACACACAAAAAAACCTCAAAAAAAGGAACAACAACAAAAAAAATGACAAATGCTCTCAACATTCATGTCTGATAATCTGCTCATTGCCTGGCTTCAGAGGTTTGTTAGAATGCATCACAGTAAATCAGTAGAAAACTTGGAGTCCAGAGCAAGCAAGCTTTATTGTTTGATGTGTTTTTCACGTGGTCTTGCTCAACAAAACCTAGCAACAGACTGTCAGAGGTTTTAAGAGATTCAAAGTCTCTCTGCTGTCTATTTACAGTCCTGGAGCTTCATCCACTGCTGCTGCTCCCAGTGGCACACCTGTGAGTTTGTAACTGGGACCGCCAAGTGAATCCTTCCATCGTAAACGCTGCAGCTGACACGGCTTCCTTCGAGTGTGTCTTCTAGTGTGCTGAGTCGAGGTGATTCGCTGAACGAAAACCTGCCGCAAACCGAGCAGATGAAAGCTTCCTGTGGGGAATGATGGGGAAATCTAGGAGGGAATGATTGGGAGGAACCTCATCAGTGTTCTATCGCTAGATCTCTGTGCTGGCCATGGATTGACCATGATGGGCACTATGTCTGAGTCCAAGGGTGTGTGGTACCAGAGCACCTTAGGCCAAAGTTCTGTGATCGGCTTTGGAAAATTGTGCTCGCAGACTTGCAATCGTACGTCTTGGGCAGGTGTGGAGCTCTAAACTGATCACCACCTAATGGTGAGTTCGATCAGGTGTCAGCTCCATTTGCCAGATAGACCTGGAAAACCCAAATGGATAGTGAGCGTGAGCTGGGAAAGTCTGTAGGATCTTCAGCTCCCGCCTCTGGATGAGCTTTTCATCTATCCCTTGAAGGCTGGATGGAATCCAAATGGTCCATGGCCTTCCTTGTGACGGCAGCCATTCGGAGCTATAGTCAGAAGGGTCTGTGTATGTTGCGGGAACTGGCAGTGATAGAAGCCATAAAGCAGTAGAAGGTGACCTTTTGGGCTTTGTGGGTCCAGGGGTCTTCTGAAGCTGCTGATGAGTATGAGCAGGCCAGAAGGAAGGCAGCTGCAGTGGTCGCTGAAGCAAAAGCCTGAGGATGGAGGGAGATTGGGGAGGCCTTGGGAGAGGATTTTCAGGTGGTCCAAAGGAGGTTCTGGCAAACAAAAAGACTAGGGAAGGAGGTGGAAGGTGCACTTTTGAGGAACTCCTAAACCTGACTGACATACCCTCAGTGGATGAGGGGGAGGTGTGTGACTCTCAGGGACCCTGGCAGAGGTCACTGAGGTACTCCAACAGGTCCTCAGGAGTGGATGAGATTCATCTGGAGATGCTGAAGGCTTTGAGCATCATTGGGCTACCATGGCTTCGATGTTGCATGGAGGTGGTGGACAGTGCCTGTGGACCGGCATTTCCCATTTTTAAGAAAGGGCACATGAGACTGTGCCTCATCTACAGGGGAATCACACTAATCAGCCTCCCGGGGAAAGCTTACATCACGGCGCCGGAAAGGGGGCCAGCTCTTCATCTTTGGAGGTGCTCTGGAGGGGTCATGGGAGTATGCAATGCGAAAAAGGTAGAGAAAAAAAGAGCTCAAATAAAGCTAAGAAAGCTGTACATTTTTACGCTACAAAATGGCAACAGTCACTTTAATGGCACATTTTTTTTAGAATAAGCTTTAGTTATTAAAAAGTTTGAGCGGACGAATCCTTGTTCTTCTAAAAGCGGAGTATCTTGATGGTTGCATGGTTGCACGTTCAAAGCCTCACAAGCACAATAGCATGGATTTGGATAAAGTCTGAATTCTCTCTGCATCCAAAATTAATCGGTAAAAAGTTCAGGCTGAATTCGAGTGTCCAGAACAAGCCCGCTTCATTGTTTCACACAAACCTAACAAGCTCCTTTTGTTTTTGTTTATGTTTTTTTGGCCACCACAAAACTCAACAACAGACCGTCGGAGATGTTTGCAGATTCCAGATGTTCGTTCACTTCCTGCCGCTGCTCTCGTCGGCACACTTGTGAGTCTTCAGCTGGGACCTCCAGGCGAACCTCTCGCCGCACGCGCCGCAGCCGAACGGCTTCTCCCCGGTGTGCCTCCGCATGTGCAGCACCAAGGTGCTGTGCCGGATGAAGGTCTTGGCGCACACCGAGCAGGTGAAGGGCTTGACTTTGGTGTGCGTGCTCATGTGCTGCACCAGGTGCTGCTGCTGCGTGAACCTCCTGTCGCAGACCGAGCAGGGGTAGGGCCTCTCCCCCGTGTGCGTCCTCGTGTGCTGGACCAGCGTGATCCGCTGGATGAAGCTCTTGCCGCAGACCGAGCAGATGAACGCCTTCTCCCCCGTGTGCGTTTTTATGTGCCGCTTCAGATTGGTCTTCCAGCCGAAGCTTTTGCCGCACTCGTGACAGCTGAGCAGTTCCCTGCTGCTGGGATGCGTCACGTCACCTTTAGGGTCCCTGACCCTTCCCAAAGGTTCCCGAGCGTCCTTCGCGTCGGCGACACTCTCCCACTTGTCTCGTTCAGGGCAGTCCGACGTCTTGTCAGGGCAGGTGGTGTTATATTTCTCATCGTTTCCGGGGACTCGTGTGTTTTTCGCCGACTTCAAACCGGATTGGGCGTCATTACCGGATTGGATCCACTCCGCGTTGCCGTCGCTCACAGGCTCAGGAGGGTCAAACATCTTGCCATCAATATCCGGTTGTAAAAGTATAAATGGAATCGGAGAAGTTGTGATTCTTAGCTTAATACTAAAAAGATAAGAGTAAAATTAAAAAAACTCCATAAAACCATAAATCTCACACTTGTTTGTACAACTGCTAACAAGATTAACCCATCAAACAATGACTTTATCCCCTGTGTACGGTCTTATTTGCTTTGATGTCATGACTGTACGACATCGTATGGATCGTGACATCACAGTCTTGTCACGCCGTGGCCGTCGCAGGTGACTGTTTCCAAAATAAAAAGACATCAGAGCAAAAGACGGGTCGGCATTAAACTGAATTAGTTGACATTAAAGCATAGCCATTCATTTTAATGATACTGGTTTTTTTAAACAAAACGCTTGACATCATAAAATATATATATTTTTTAATCATTGAAAAGTTTGGAATAATGAATATAAAAAAAAAATACAGGACAATTTCACAGCCGGTTATTGTATCTTTAAAATATGCAGAGGTTTGCCAGCAAAATATGTATAAAAACAGAATTAGCAGATCATTCATTTTAATTCATTTTCTGTAAAAAGCCCAGTGTTGAAGGTTTAAAAGGTGGAGAAAAAGTCAAACCTTTCCCAATACGTCTTTAAAAACACCCTATTTTTTTTTTACATTGAAAGATAAATGCAGCAAAAACTTCAATCTTCAAAAGTTCCGTGGTTCCCTTGCTAGTTGATTGTTCCGTGTTACATTACACAAACCGGAGCGTCACATCTTGACATCAGCACCAGGTTGTAAGACTCGACCTGGGTCCACGTTGCAGGGCCGGTTCTGACCCTTTCACGGTCGTCTAGAGAGAGGTGTCCCTAATATTTTGGTCATCCCACTCACATGCGCTAGGCTAGGGTGACAAAATAGGCTTTTCGGTGATTTTTGCATTACTTTTGATTGCAAAATATATTCAGTTTATTCACCATCATGCAGTTTGTAATGGAAATAACTGCTAAATTTATGGAAAAGCAAGTCTTTCCTGATGTAAGTGTGTATTTTGTCCGGCAGGAGGCCATTGACGCGTGCAGTCGGCTGGGTGACAATCCCACAATAATCTTCCTTTTCTGGGTGTTGTGTGTGAGTGTTCCATGAGTGTTGTGCGGGAGTGTGTCGCGAGTGCTGTGTGTAGTCACGGAAGTTCCAATCCGTGGCCGTCTATACCTTAATTCTCATAAAAAATGTTTATCTCAATGACTTTATTTTTGGTAATACAACGACTGTAATATGACTACTTATTTCTCGAAAGCTGCTCGAAAAATGTTTTACGAGTAGAACAATGTCACCACCGCATGCCATCATCATTTCATCCATGTCTAAAATTCATTGCCATTATGATCGCATGTCTAGAATTTAATGCAACAGCCCTGCTGAATAAATTCTCCCTTGAGGAGGAGCTTTATGTGGATTTTTTATTGATCGTGCTCGAGAGAGGTGTCGACACATTTGAATGATTTTTATTGGGACTGTAACTTGTGATGCTGTTGAACTGTGCTGGCCGCCATCGTTCATATTCTCACAATTCACTTTCAGCAAACGTCTAAACCAATGACCTCATCATGACAACATACTCGAGATGTTTCTGATGCTGAATGTGAGCTTTTTTTTTTTTTTTTTAAATGTCATATAGGATAGATATTGTTTTTTTTTTTTAATTATGGCTATTGTTTTTCTTATTTGTTTGTATTATTATGAGCTGTTTTTTTTTTCTTTTTACATAATACAATTGAAACAAATGAAGTAGCAAATGTTCTCCAGTGATACCAAATTAACTACCTACACTGATCAGCCGTGATAATAAACCCACCGCATGTTTGCCATAGAACATAAAGCAACAGCCCTGCAATATTCTCCCCTCGGAATTTTTATATTTAATTCTCATTGAATGCGAGGGGCACTGACGTAATTTAATGACTGTTATTGGAACTGTAGTTTCATTAAATTACACCTGTCGGTATAACCCATTAAAGTTAAGAAGTATCAAAAATGACAGCCCCAATAACAATCATACTGTTGCACCTTCGGCTTATATAGAACACTTGTAGAATTGTATATATTTTACATTAGGTATATGCTGTATTATTTTTTTTGCCACTTTTTATCACGTTCACTTTACTTCCCTTTTGTCCTTACTTCCCTTGTATGTACAGAGAACTGAGAAGAAAAAAAAAAAACGGGGTCAAATTCCCTGCACAAACTTGGCCAATGAAGCTGATTCTGAGTCTGATTCAAATCTCTCAACCCCTCTCTCAAGCACTTGCACTAAAAATTCGGCATGAAACTCCTCCTGAAGGGAGAATTTATTGCAGGGCTGTTGCATTATATTCCAAACATGCAGTGGTCATAATGTTATGGCTGGTCGGTGATTTTATATATATATATATATTTTTCCTGTAGCTGTATGTGGAGGTGTTGTAATACCCGGTCCGCACAGTAGGGGGCGGGCGGCGCACGGTTCTTAGGGGGCCACATAGGTGTCCCGGTGACCAGGCGTTTCCCGGCAGAGGCTCGCAGTTCTCAGACTCCTCTCCGCGCAGCCGTCGAGTGCCATGGAAGTTTTACCGACTTAACACGCACGCTTAACGCCGTTTTTTTCTCTCTCTCTCTCTCCCACCTTTGGATGGACGAAGTGGAGTATGAGTAACTAACCTCGAGCCTGGACGCCGATCGGTGGATGGACTGAAGGCGCCCGCGTCGGCAGGGTCGGCACCGGTACAGCTGGCCCCTCCACCCTCCTGACCCCCACCACCACCACCACCACCACTCGGCGGCCCAGCGACGCCGCTCACCTGCGCCTCTCTCCGGGCTCACCTGGAGGACCGAGCAGTCCGTCGTCGCTTCCCGGGAGGTCGCCCGAGCCGAGCTCCGCCCGAGCTGGAGCGGTCCGACCCGCGGCGCCCGCCGGCTCCCCGAGGTACGTGCAGCGCTGCGCACCCGCTACTTACCGGGACCGGGACCGTTAGAACTGGTGCGCGCAACTTTTGGGAGCCCCGAACGCACCGGTCGATGGATTAAACCCAACTTTGCTGAAAGGGTTTTTGATCTATCTATCTATCTATCTATCTATCTATCTATCTATCTATCTATCTATCTATCTATCTATCTATCTATCTATCTATCTATCTATCTATCTATCTATCTATCTATCTATCTATCTATCTATCTATCTATCTATCATACTAATAACACGAATACTAATATATCTATTGATTGATTTAGTAATACTAATCTATCTATCTATCTATCTATCTATCTATCTATCTATCTATCTATCTAAACATATATAAATATATATATGATACAAATAATAGTGATAGATAGATATATATATATATATATGCGATGGATATATATGGATGCGGTGGATAGATAGATAGATAGATAGATAGATAGATAGATAGATAGATAGATAGATAGATAGATTAGTATATATATACACACACATATACACACACATATGTATGTATGTATGTATGTATGTATGTATGTATGTATGTATGTATCTATGTATCTATGTATGTATGTATGTATGTATGTGTGTATGTATGTGTGTATGTATGTATGTGTGTATGTATGTATGTGTGTATATACATATATACCCGTTTTGTAATCTAATATATATATTAGAAAGCTTGAAAAGTTACAAAGTTCTAGGAAAGATAAATGA
>CAAKHG010041358.1:4134-15962 GCA_901007715.1 Dactylopterus volitans | reverse complement strand
ATGTATGAATTAACAGCATTTTATTGGCTGGTTGCTGGAAAGTAGACTGGACATTAACCCGCCTGGCGAGGAGCAAAACACCATATATGCACTACAACACATTTGACTATTTGCTCCCTCAATTTTCTCGAGATGCGACACGTCCCATCAAGAAAAGATCCAAAAAAAAAAAAAAATCCATCTCTGATTCTACTTTCTTGTTTCTTCTCCCGGTGATGAGGACGCAGCGCTGGTGACGGGGGAGGCCGAGAGCCCTCTGATTGGATCATCAGCTGACTCGCCGCGGCCTCAGGCTATTCGGCCTTTATGAAACTGCGAGACTGAAGCTCATTATATGTTAAACGAAGGGCGGCTAATCGGGCCCGCTGGGAGCGAACCAGCGACGCTCCCCATGATCACATTTGGTCGGGTTTCAAGCTAAAATCGCTGAAATTAAAGGTTTCAAAACGGCATGACATCATGATTTTTTTTTTCTTTTTGTCAGACTGCAAAATACAGGATATTTATTATTTTCTGGCAATTCTATTTTGACTAAACCCCAAAAAGAGAGAAATACCACTGATTGAAATAAACTTTTTCTCCCAGTGTTTTATTTTTCCTCTTCGGAAGCCCGAGTTTCAGAATAAGCTGCAATTTTTTTTTTCAAAGGACTTTTTTTTTCTCCAAATTTTCCAATTTTTTTTCCATTTTTTTCCAACTGTCTCTAAAAAAAATCCTCAAAAAACTCCTTAAACAAGAGCATATCCAATAATGATTTTAAGAGCATCGTAAATAAAGTGGTGATGGCGGAACGCCGCTGTTTCTCCTTGAACAGCCGCTATTCCGTTTTATTGTTTTACTGTTTTATTGCTGATCTGTGCATTACGTAACTTATATTGCCTATTTTATGCTGCATGGCTGCTGCCTCGGCCGGGTCTCCCCTTGTAAAAGGGATAATCGGATTTTAACGGGACACTTCCCGATTAAATTCTGGGTAAAATAAACAAATGCAATAAGTGACGAGGCCTCGGAGCACCTGCGCTTTGTGAAATTATCGCAGGCTACGTACTGATTTCACTAAAAAGCGCTTCACCTTTGATAAAGCACGGATCTTTCAGGAATCATCGCACACATTTTTCAGAAAAAAACCCCATTCACTATAACACTAAAACTAATATGCGCAAGTTGTCATGTTGCAATATGAACTGGCCTGGTGCAAGTTGGATTTTTGGAGTGTTTCAGGATGCGTGAGCAGCAGGGACATGAGTGTGCTCATATTCCTACAGATTTTACGTAGTTATGCATATCGAGAATTAGTTTTTTTTTTTTTCTTTTTCTGAGGCTCTTTGACTGGTAAGAGTTCATCAGAGCGACAGTCCCGCGGGGGTGGGGGACTTCGCCCCTTGTGTGCTCTGCAGCGCCCTCCAGAGGGGAGGATGACGAAGATGGTGGTTGTTTCATACACGTAGATTCGACGAATGAAAAAACAAAAACAAAGAAACATAGAATATTATTCAAAAAGTGCACCATCAACTCAACAGTAGCAGCGCACCCAGTAACATAAATGAGTCAAATTGTGTTCGGGGGTGAGAGGGCCCTGCGGGGGGTGAGTGGGAGGGGCCTGCGGGCAGTGGGGGTGGGGTCACGCTCAGCGTCGCAACATGGCCGACATTTTGCGCGCTTTGAAATGCAGCCTGATGGGGGGGTCATGGCACGAGGTCACCGATCCCGCAGGTGCATCCGACTGCTCCCATCTGAGATTTATTATAAACATGAATTTCGCTCTGCAGATAAATGGGCGCGCAAATATTGGCGGAGAGTAGAGCCGCAGATGCAGTCAACAGGGACGACAACACGTTTGTTTTGATTTATTTATTTATATATTTTTAAATTTTAGGCGGATTGGGACTTTAAACGTTTCTGAATCGGGGTTCCAGCTCCCTCCAGCGGCGGAAATCTGCACCGCACCGTTGTCTCGTCCAGTCTCCCCCCTGCGAAAGCGTGAAGCGCCTGAGTGGCACAGCGAGACGGCCGGAACACAACTTTTTGAATTCCAAAATAAAAGCCGTACGTGTCTCGTGTGAAGGGGCTTGTCTGACGCACAAAAAGAGATAGGATCGACAGGTGATTTGTACCTTTACGTCAAGCATATATATATATATATATATACACGTCAAGATATATTACGTCAAGATATAAATATTGATATCTTCATTTATGTCAACATCAATGTCTATATTAATATCCAAATCTATATTTACATTTACTTTTATGCAGTATTTTGTATCTATATTTATGCCCATATCTAGCAACATCCACATCAATATTTATATCTATATGATTATCTACGTTTATTTCTATATCAACATCTACATGACTATGTGTACGTATATCTACATATCTATATTTACATCATCTATGTTTACAGCTACACTTATGTCAACATATCTATATCTACATTTATATCAATATCTATGTCTACGTGGCTCTATGTATATCTATATATCTATATTTACATCATTTATATCTACAGCTACACTTATGTCAACATATCTATATCTACATTTATATCAATATCTATATGCCCACGTGTATGTCGTTATCTGCATCTACTCTATATTTATATCAATATACCCATATGTACATTTATATCAATATTTACATCTACATGTCTAGATCTACCACTACGTTAATATTTATATCAACATATCTATATCAATATTTACATCTACATATCTAGATCTACTACTACATTAATATCAATATCAACATATCTATATCAATATTTACATCTACATATCTAGATCTACAACTACATTAATATCAATATCTACATATCTGGATCTACAACTACATTAATATCAATATCTACATATCTATATCAACATTTACATAACCTATATCTATATATCTACTTTTTTTTTTGAAGATGATGAAGCACCAGCAGCACCTCAGGGCCAACCGACGCCGTTCGCTTGCGCCTGCTTTATTTTGTAAACGCCGACCGGAAGTAGCAGCCATTCGCTCACACGCGAGCTTCTCGGCCGGCCGCCCGGTGCCAGCCTCCCCCGTTACCCGTTACTCTCGGTTCGTGTCGCCAGCCGAGCGGCGCTCATGGAGGAAACGTGACGTCCCACCGGAGCACCGGACCAACTTTTCTTTTTTTTTTGTTGTTGTTGTTGTTTCCTCCCCGGCGGTAAGAAACACGCAGCTAACCCAAACGGGTGTTTTTTTAAAACACGTATTTAAGTTAACGGACAGACCGGAGTCGTTCGGCGGCGGCGGCGCCGTTAAAAGCACGGAGCACTTTTCGAGCGTCTTGTCGCCGTTTGTTTTTTTTTTTTAATTTTTCGTTTTTTTTGTTGTTGTCTTAGCGGCGATTCGGTGCGTTTTGTCGGCACGCGAGCCCTTTGTTCCTTGCCGCTCGCGCCTCCGTTCCCATGGTGAAGCTCCGCCAGCTTGGGAGGCTCACCACTGAAGAAGAAGCAGAAGGAGAAGGCGTAGAAGAAGAAGAAGACGAAGAAGAAGAAGAAGAAGTAGCTGGTACTTTCCAAACCGCACTTTTCACCTGCCGCATCTCTCGCCCGACTCTTTACGCGCGTCGCGACTCGTTACTGCGTAGAGATACGCCGCTGCGTACGTATTTTTTTGTAACCGAGGACCGGAGGGATCGCGGGACAGGGAGGCTGCTCAACTAATGCACAAAACTAATACTTTATACACTTAAAACTCCTTTAAGAAAGCACGTTATTCAAATATTTTACTGTTATTTTATTCTGATTACAATGGAAACTACACTGGGCAGAGCAGGGAAACGCAGGTATCACTAATATTCTCCAGTATACTGTACATCGATCAAGCATAAAATCCTGATACTGCATGTTTACCACAGAATATACTGCATCAGCCCTGCAATTTCTATTATTTTTTTCATTTATTGAATTTGAGGTGTTTATATACTTCAATGACTGTTACCGTGACTGTAATTTGTGACGCTGTTTAACTGCACTGGGTCACACCGAGAGGTGTCCCTAATATTTTGGTCACCCAACTCCCAGGCACAAGGGTGCCATGAGTGTTAGGGACACCTCTGAGTGCAACCCAGTACAGATGAACAGCGTCACAGATGACAGTCCCGGCGACAGTCATTGAAATGCATAAAACACCTCTTTCAAACAAATTCAGTTAAAAAAACAAAAGCGTAGAACTCCTCATGAAGGGAGAAAATATTGCGTTATGTTCTGTGGTGAACATGGCGGTCATGATTTTACGCCTGATCGGTGTAAGTGTTCTGGATTTGGTGCTGGCATTTAAAAAACTTCCAAAAAATTGTGATCTTTATTCTCACAGAATCAGACGCCCCCCCCTCCCGACGGCGATATATAATTCAGTGCATCATAACGCGTGAATAATTCAGTGCCGGAAAAGAGGCGTTGTCACTGTCTGTCAAAGCGGCCGCGTTCCTCTTTGTTATCCCGATGACGTGTTTTGTTGTGATGGAGTTATCGGGTCGTTTTGGGGAGTTTTATTCATGCTCGGCAGTTTGCTGCTGCTGCTGCTGCGCGCCGCTTTGCTGCCTGTTTTAAACCAGAACCGATGCTCAAGGAGGGAAGTTAAAGTGAAAGCACCTATGAACGTTGGTCCGTTGCTCCAGCGGGAATCCCGAAGAAAGCGATGAAGATGATGGTGGAAGAGCATGGAGGGATAAGAGGAGCACAGATTACCGATTATGTAACAGGGGGGTGGTGGTGGTGGAGGGGGCATCTGATTCAGCCGCACAAAGAATGTGAGGCAATAAACCGTCACTCGGCAGAAAGTGAGAGTCCGTAATCTCCGTAATCTTAATTTTCTGTGGCTGTGTTCGTCGGGTTTCGGAACTCGTGTGACATCACACCTCATCCACGCGACAGCAGGAAGTGTCAACCTTTTTTTAGTTCTGGTCCCTGGACGTTCAGCTCCGATATACCTGCCTTTGGTATCTGGTGCTTTTCTGGGAGTCGTTTTTTTTCCGGTAGAAGATGGTACCGCCTCAGGGTGACCTGTTGCCATGGCGACGCCACGTGAAACTGCTGCCGCTATGATAGTTTGGCAGTTTAAAAAAGGGGCGGGCACGGCCTGGCGCCGTGACGGCTCTCTCTGGCCAATCGGTGGTCCGCAGTATTTTCACATAACCTTGTAGTACCTCGTAGTACCTGGTCGGCCTTTTTCGGGAACCCGAGGAGAGCAGCTGCTCAAAAAGTGGCACTGGGTACTTTTTCCCTAATGGGAGTCGAAAACAGGTGAGTAGAGTAGAGTAGAGTAGAGTAGAGCAGAGCCGGTACCATGTGGTGGAAAAGTGCCATAAAACAGGAGCCAGAGAGAAGTTGTAGACAAGACAGGTGCAAGAGTCATTTTATTACGTTTTGGTACTTTTTGTACCATCATCTAGAATCTCTATTCTATTGGTATTTATGTACAAATTCAGTTTTACCAAGATTAACTTGTGTTTTTTGTTTTGTTTCGGGCTGTTTGAACATGTCTGTTGCTGCGCTGCCGCGGTGTTATGAGGTCGCGTTCCCGTGGAAACAAATGAAGCCTCATTTCACACCGTCCCTTTTTGTCTCGTCACGCCTTCTCGTGCATCATGGTGTGTTTTGATACACCAATAAATCTCCTAATGTTTAATGTTATGTCATTTCATTTCATTGTGATTTGTCAGGCCACTCGCGTCATCCAATCTCTTAATCTCCTCTCGTTTTCGTTTCATCGTGTAATCCCCCCTGTGGATTCTCAGTAAATAACCGCGTGGCGGCGCCTTGTCCTCGCCGGCAGGTGTCGGCGCCGCAGCGTGATGCGCCGGGATGGAGGAGGCGGAGCACAGCCGCTACGTCGCCCAGCTGAAGGCGGAGTTTGACAGCTGCGACACCACGTCCACGGGCTTCCTGGACCGGGACGAGCTGATGGCGCTCTGCAGGAAGCTGCAGCTGGACGCTCACCTGCCGCTGCTGCTCGACTCGCTGCTGGGAGACCGCGCCTACGCCCGGGTAACACACACACACACGCACGCACACACACACACACCTAGATGATTGCACCTAATACAGGGTAACACACATGCTCAGTTGCAGCACGTTGACTCACACTGGTTTTATAATGGTCACTACGCTATGCAGGTTAAAATAACAACCTGTACACGTTATAGTTCATGTTACCGAGAGCTTTTATTGTGAAAAGATCCAAAGTGGATGTTGCCGGTGTGTAGGCGGCTGTGGGTTCGGTAGAAGTGGACGGCGAGTGTGGCGTCAAGTCGCCAAGAAAGCAGCTGATTTAAATGCATGAAGTAATCGTCCTTTCGAGTAACAACACACACACACATTAACACACACTAATATACACACACACACACGCACACTCGCGTACACTTCCATGCACACTGCCGGGAGATTGCGCCTTTGCCGGCGTACCACACACACACGTACTGCAGGGAGAACACACCAACGCCAGGGTAACACACACACACAGAAAGGGGGGGAACGCGCCCTTCGGCTGGGTACCACACACACATGCACAGACTGACACACACACACACTCTGCAGGGAGAACACACCTGCACCAGGGTGCCACACACACACCTTCAACACATTAATACACACACATGCGACTGGGAGATTGCACCTACCTACAGGAGGGTGCAAGACACACACGGAGAAAGCATCTGCGCTAGGGTACCACACAGACTAACACACACACACACACACACACACTCACACATCATCATACTGTGCGCGTGCTGGATGTGAAGCGCTAGCTGCTTGCTAACATGTTAGCCCCGGCGTCTCTTAGCCAGCTGCCGGCGCCTTTGCTGCATTTCCGCCCTGCTCCGCCGCCCCCGGTGGCCGAAAAACATTTTTAAAAAAAACGTGAAACGGAGAACCGCTCGGTCAGTCGCTGAGCCCAGCTGTTCCTCTTTTGGGCCCCCAGGTGAACTTTGAGGAGTTCAAGGAAGGCTTCGTGGCAGTGCTGTCTCGCTCTCTGGACTTCAGCACCTCGGAGGACGACAGCAGCTACCTGGAGCCAGGTAAGACCAAGCCCTGTGTGTGTGCGTGTGTGTGCGTGTGTGTGTGCGCGTGCGTGCAGATCTAAGCAAACGAGACCTGCCCTACCACTGACCGCTGTGTCATACAGAATATTAAAAAAAAAAACACACACTTTTTTTAAAACCTCTTTTAAACATAACACTACAACATCATGACCACCACGTATAATACAACAGCCCTGCAATCGGTCCTCCCTTCTGGAGGAGTTTTATGTTGATTTTTAATTGAATGTGTGTGAGAGAGGTGTTGAGATATTTGAATGATTGTTATTGGGACTGTAGTTTGTGACGCTGCTGAACTGTACTGGGTCACACCGAGAGGCGTCCCTAATATTCTGGTCACCCTGATGCATATGAGCAAAATATGAAGGAGAAGCTCTCAGGATTATCTCCTGCCTTGTCTTCTATGGTAAACACGCAGTGGCCTTAATGATGGACATATACAACTGCAATGATTAATCGATCAGTCAGTTAAAAGCAGCTCTTTTGATGATTGATTTTTGTTCAAAAGTCCCTTTTTTTCCGAAGCAAGAAAAATCAATATTTGGGGGTTTTGGTTCGGGGGAAAACAAGGCGGTCGATGACATCTTCTCGTGGACACCTTCCGCTCTATGGGCCTTTTTGGGTTTTGCACCAAACGTTTGATCAAAGAATCGAGAAAATGACCCTCAGCTTGATTGATCGAGCAAACAGCGGTCAGCTGCCAAATCATAGGAGCAGGAGAAGAGATGGACTGATCAGCCAGCGCCGCTAATCCCGGCGACGGCACAGTGGAGGAGGAGGGTTTTTCTCTTTTTTTTGTTTTTGTTTTTTTGTGCCGACGCTTCGACAGATGCGCGGTTACATCAGAGTTCCGTTCCCCCGGCACGCTGCAGGCGTCAACACACCACGCACCGCGTGCGGTCGGATGCTGTCAGGCGCTCGGTATCGGCGGCCAGGTATCGATCCATCGGTCCGTTTGGGGATCCGCTGCAGGGGGATCCGCATTTTTAAAGTCTGTAGATACATTTTTTTTGGTGGCTCCTCATGAGCCTCGGGTGAACCGTAATCGTTTGACCTCCGGGCCTTTTTCTTTGCGTCCCCGAGTCGTCCGTGTCTGCATTAGTGAGCGCGGTTACACAACGACTGCTCAATAGTTAACACGGGTTTTCACGCATGGGGTCTGCGGGGAGCCAAACACACACACACACGCGCGCGCGCGCACACACACGCTCAGAGGGAGTGTTTCAGCCGTGCTGGTTGCACGACTTGAGAGGTGAAGGTGATTTGGACTGAAATTTTTCTCAATTATTTAGTGGGTTTTGTGAAACACCAACACACACATGCACACACACACACGAGCGCGCCATCACATGCCAGGGTACTACACGCACACACTAGCACACACAGACACTCGCAGACACACACTGCTGCGTGCCGCACACACTCTTAACACATGCTTGTACACCATAACACACACACACACAGACAAGCACTGCTGGTAGATCGCACCTACGCCAGGGTACCATACACACTACTGTATAACTTACACTAGTGCACACCAACACACACACTGCTTGGTGATCACAACTGTACCACGGTAACACACACACACACACACACGCACACACACACACACACACACACACACACAATTTTTATTTTCTATTTTATTAGATCTTATTATACTTTAACAATCCCATAAGGGGAAATTACACACACTAATTCATGCTAACACACTCTGCGATCACACACACACACAAACTGCTTGGTGATTGCGCCTATGCCAGGGTGCCACACACACACTCTTTATTTTTAATTTTATGATACTTTAACAATGCCATAGGGGGACATTACACACGCTAATGCAAATACCAACACACTCAACACACACATTGCCGGGAGTTCACACCCACGCCAGGGTACCAGACACACACACACACTATAACACACACTAGTACTGTGTTCACACTGCTGGGAGATCACACTTATGCCAGGGTACCTTATACACACTTTAACAGACACTAGCACACACACGCACAGCCACACGTATGCCAGGTTGCGACACACACACACACACATACACACGCACACACACACACACACCACGACACAGACGGGCACTACAAGAGTTGCATCGAATTAATCGCACAGAGACGAGGAGGCTGCAATGAACACTTCGAACCCGAGTGGCTTCAGTCCCGTTTTCACCGCGTCAGCTGTCATTTAATCACGGCCGTTATTTGGCTGTGATGGATTATCGTCTCACGTTCACGTCCCGCTCCCCTCGGTTCCCCCCGTGAGCTGGCGTGAGCGTCGCGGAGCTCTGGGCCGCGCCACTTCAAGGCCCCCGCAGATGTTTCCTCTGCGACAGATTGCGGCTCCGAACCTTTAATTAACTTCTGGCTCCGCGTCGCCGCGGTGACTCGGCCGCTCCTTTGACCTACATGCAACGCGCGCTCGTCGGTCCTTCGTCACGTTTTTTTTTTTTTTTTTGGCGTTTTATCCCGGTCTTCGTCAGGCGTTTTTTCAGCGCAGCGTCTAAAACCGTGCATGCGGCGCTCCTTTTGGTTTGTTTTTTTGTGTGTGTCTCGATTGACAAGCGATTGAGCGCAGCTGTCGGCTCGCCCTCTCTACGCCCGTGAATTAGCATCCAAACGAGTAGAAATGTGCCACTATTCTCCTTTATTTGGTGGTTTGTCCTCCAGGATCAGTAACAAGTGCCTTGAGTGGCATTAGCCCAGCAGCTCTGAGACCCAACAACTGCAGACATGAAGAAAAAAATGGTCTGATGCCAAAGTGGACGTCGGATGAAGGGTTAGCGGCGAGTCGGCAGACTGTCGCAGGTGGAAGCTCGGGGACGCTCATTTATTGGGGAAGGGCATCGTGGATGCGAGGCAGCGACGCCACAGCAGCTGGCCGCGCGCGCGCTCCCGGAGGCGGGGCCGTCCGCCATGCCCCGCCCCCGCCGCCGCCGCCGGGAGAGCGCCGATCTTGGCCGCGTCCTCGCAGAGTCACGGAGATCGTGTTTCTAAAACGAAACACTCATGCAGGGAATTCAAAACAACCGAATGAAAACGAAAATTGTGCCTCAGCAAACCACTTTTCGCGTCACATTTGGTGACCGCGGCAACCAAGCGTCCCTCTCCATTCCATGTGAGCGGAGGATTTTCTCAGATTGCTAGTGAACTCGATGGGTGAAATTAGCTTAACTGGATTTTACATTGCTACATTTGCTGTAGAAATGTGGGACAGGCGGCCTTTTGAGTTTGACACATGCCGCCGCGGGCGTGCAAAATGGCGGACCCAGTCGTGAATGCGCCGGTACACGAGGGCCCCCCGCTGTCTGGATCTCCTCGATATTCCCATAGCTGTAGAGGAGAAGCTCAGACTTCAGTTAGCGTGGTGATATTTCTCCATCCACCATCTCGCTGAAGATTTCCCGAACCGTCACAGTCCCTCTGAAGGACAAGATGGCCGACTCCAGGTGGCGTCGCAACGTCACGTCCGCTAACGTCCGCCTCTTTGTCCCCGCAGTCGTGCCGGAGGAGGTAAAGCCAAAGTTTGTGAAGGGGACCAAGCGCTACGGCCGGCGCTCGCGCCCCGACAGCCAGCCCGACGCCGCGCTGACCTGCGACTCCGACGACTCGCCGCCCTCCAGAACCGAGGCCACGGACTCGTCGCCCGCCGGCGTCCGCAGGGCCAAGCTGCGGCGATCGACGTCCCTGGAGAGCGTGGAGGTGAGGCAGTCCTCCAGGCCACTGAGACGCCATCAGACAAGGGGATGGAAATGGCATCATCCAATCAGAGAGCCTTAAAGTTTGAGAAGCGGCGTAACGGCGCACATATTTGTTCCTGAAAAGTCTAGAAAGAGCAAAAAGCCTTCGATATCTGGTTTTGCAACTTTTAAATTACAAAGATCTTTATTCGTAAAGCTCAACACATCGCGCCCTGATGGTGGGGAGAGACAGGAGAGGAAAGGGGGTCAAGCATGAACCGGCTCCCGATGAAAACTGGAAGTGACAATCCGAGTCCGACGTCCCCGCCTCTTTTCATTCAGGCGGGATTGAAAAATGTCGAGCGAACACACTTCCTTATACAATGCTCTCCGTAGCCCCTTACCCAAACCCCCACCATCCCATCAGTGCCTTACCCGAACCCTAAACCCAGCCTGGACCCATCTCTAACTTTAGACTAGAACGCTAAATCTAAACCCCCAAACTGGTCTTTGAAGCCGTGATCTGGCCGGAATGTCCTCCCTTCCCAAAAAATGTCCTCACTATGTTGGAAAAATCCTTTTTTTTTTTTTTTTAGGTCCTCAGTATGTGAGCACCAGAGCTCGCGCGCGCGCACACACACACACACACACACACACACACACACTGAGTAGAGCTCATTGTGTGTTGCCTGGGCTGAACGGGTGAGGTCCGTCTCAAATATCCAGCGACTCCGCCGCTCCGCTGCAGTTCCGACCCGCCGCGGCCGTGAATACCTGAGGAGGGAGGAGGGCGAAGGCCGGAGGGAGGCGGCGGGAGGAGGATGAAGGGAGGAGGGCGGAGGGTGGAGGAGCCAGCCGGGGGAAGCTAACGGCGGTTTCTTTCGGGGGCGTTGGGAGGTTTTTCAGGAAGTGGGATAGCGAGGAATGCGGCTGCTGGCAGACGTTGGCGCTGGTGTGGCTGCAGATCAAAGATGCATCCCTCCGTTTCTCCGGGCCAGTTTATACTGTTGTTGTTTTTTTTTTGTTGTTTTCTTTTTTTTTTTTTTTTTTTTTTTTTTTTTTTTTTTTTTTTTTTTC
>CAAKHG010041352.1:4814-18322 GCA_901007715.1 Dactylopterus volitans | reverse complement strand
TCACTCCTTCACACCGTCCTCGCGTCCTTGCATCATCCGTGCTTCAGCAGCGGTAAATAAGCCTATTCGTATGTGGAAGGATGAGTGTGTGTCTGTGTGTGTGTGTGTGTGTCCGTGATTTGTTCATCACCGCTGACTATTCCTGTTTGAAGATAATTCAACATGCTTCCACCACACCTGACTTGTTCTGCCTCGGCATCGAAATCAATTTCTCTCTCGCTCACCGCTGCAGATCCCACTCCAGGCCTCAGATCTTCTGCTGCCAGACTGCTCAGCTGTCCATCACGCGGACGCCTTTTGCATCCCTGACAGTAATTGGGTTACTGCTGCATACAGACGGTCTCCTTCATTTACATTATACTGTGAATATCCAAACAGAAGGTAAGGAGAAGGTGTACGGGAGGGTTTCGGCATTAACATATCTGGCGCTGCCGGTAGAACTTTCAAACTGGATGTTTATAAAAATCAGTCATTTTTAAGAACAACTGCAGGAAGATGAAAGACTCAGCACTATTTCTGATGTCTCTGCCCCGCAAAATAATGATGCCGGTTCAGTTGCGGCACAAAGATCATTTAGGGTTCAAAACAAGAGCTTTTGTGAAAATTTGGAAAAATTGTGGCTTCACTTGAAATAACGAAGGTTGCTCTGTTGTCATGGTTGTCATGGTTTGTGAACGTCCTCCCCTCATCTTTCAAGGCCCCAGGAATATTTTGTTCTATATGTACGTTGTGACTGTTTCATACAAACCATATCACACCTTCATTATTTTTTAATCAGCATTTCAATGTTGGGCATATTCATTTTCCAAAAAAATCATATGGAAAGATTCCAGAAAGATTCCAGAAAGATGCCCTTTTGGATGATCACTTCCATTTTCAAGCACTAAACCTGTTCCATATTTACAAATAATATAACAACAATGCACTGTGTCTGCCTCCTCGCAGCACCTTTTATCTGTCAGGTAATAGATCACACTCTGTAAAAGTGCTCCTTATTGTACAACAGCAAAAGCCCTGATTGCTGAAAAATCTAATCAATGAAGAGTAAAAAAGTGGGGAAAAAAAACCCAAAAACAAGACAAAACAAAAAACAAGATCCCCCGTTTCATATCTGGTGTTTTGTTTTGAACAAGTGAAGACAATGACAGTTTCGGCTCACGGCTGAAATGGAAATCGAGCAGCACGTCCCTCGCTGCAGTGCAGGGTTTGATCCGCACAGTCCACACCCTTATGCGCGCGCCTTCCGGCTTCACAGCAACGTCATCTGCTTTTCTAATTACTGCGGACGCTCGAGGATATCTTTCACTAATAGTAGGCGCCTTCCAGCCTGCGTGTTTGTTCAATAACCTGATAACAGTCACAGGTATTTAGGTGAAATAGCAGCTCGCATTAAATGAGAAAAACTGCGCAGAAACGCGAGGCGCTCTCTAAATGAGTTTCGCTTCATGCCCGGACACAAACACACAAGACGCACGCACGCACGCACGCACGCACGCACGCCGTCAGCCAGTGCACGGGTCCAAATTAGCTCGCCCCGTGCTTTCATTGCTTGAGTCAGCTGCAGAAAACAGGAGCGGTTTTATGCCCATGCCGACATGCATTAAAATGTTCAGTTTACTTCACACGTCTGTCGTTCATGCTTCACACGAGAGGCGGGACTGGAGCACGCATCGATTGGCGTACATACTTATTGCATATCTGTCATCCGCAATATCGTCTTTGATACCAAAACACTTCTTTCTTTCTGTTTGACACACACACACACACGCACTCTTTTGACGAACAACACTCTCAGCGCCTCCCTTCCTGCATAAGACTTCAGTATTTATTGGTCACAAAGGAATCACTTCATTATTTTGGCTTTATGAAGCTAACAGCGTTTTTTTTTAAGACAATCAAAATCACTCCTTCATGAAATATTTAGCACCACCTAATTATTTGAAGTCATTTTCAAACGCACCTCAGTGGACAAGCCAATTTCCTATTGGAAAAACCCTGTGAAGTTAACCATGGCCGCTATTAATATTCTTCTATGCAAATGCCAGATGATCTTCCCACACATTTAACGGTCGGGTCTTCCTGCAATTTACTGACTCACAGCCCAAAAGAAAGTGTCGTTATTGGTGACTGAGTTCAAGAGAGCCTTCTTTTCAGTTTTTTAAAGAGGACTGTGGTGGAATAAAATAAACAATAATTTGAGGTCTGATTGATGTATATTTAAATGGCAATCTGACTTAATTGTATAGACATTTCAGTGTGTGTTTTTAAAGTCATTTTTGGCGCATTGTGTTTGTTCAGAACCGCAGAAGGTGATTTGTCGTCTCACTTTCCAACTTTTGTTTAAAAGAAACAAAAAAGTGTAAAAATCTGTGGGCGTTAAGTGACAAGAAATGTTCGGTTCCACTCATCAGGGGAAATGCTCCCCAGACTCTAGATAAATGAACAAATTACGCGAATGTCAAAATCAATTGTAATGATTGGGATCCAAAAAATGTAACCAATGATGTTTGTCTTTGATTGCAGCTCACTTCTTTAGAAACATTTGGTCAGCTCCTCACTTTTAATATTTGAGTCAACGGAGGTTGGAAAAAGAAGAAAAAGCACATTCTCCTGCATCTGCTGACGAGAACGGGTGCATATAGTTCAGGCAGGGAAAGGAAGAGTGGCTCCCCATTGACTGATCTAGCAAATGATGACCCACACAACTCCATCCTGAAGTTTACAGTGGTCTGGTAGCCAGACGGTTAGGAGCTCTGTTTGTGGGCCAAAATAGAACACAAAATGCATCTCTGCACCCCGGTTGAGGTGAGTGAGCAATGATTTTCATCCTAAATCATAACCCTAATCAAAATTATGCGGGGCACTAACTTCAGTGGTGCTTTTTCATCCTATTATGTAAACCCTCACACTTTGGAACCACTCATAGACTGGAATTCATTGTGAATTTTACTATGTAGTCGCAAGCTGATATATAATGATTAATCCCATTTACAGTTGTACAGTCGTACAGCCATTACAACCTGACACTGTTGCCCTTCCGGAAAGCTCATGCCAGCACTATTTGCTTTGGCAGCGTACTACACCCTGACCTCCCAGTGTGCTGTGTTTTTGGAGTTTAAGATTTAAGAAGTATAATTTGTTTTGAGCTCCCTCGAAGTACAAGGGAGTCGCTGGAACAAAAATGACTTAATAAATCTTTTGGATTGGGGACATGCAGCATTACCGTCCTGCCCTCCTCAGCAACACTGGGGTGAGCTCGCAGCCTCGATGAGCTGTCCACCTTGAGACAGCATGTAGCCTGAGGGTAAAGAAACTCACACTCAGAACGCTACTATAAGCATCGAAGAAGCAGATGGCAAGCGCAGGCAGTCTGCCACTGGAAGAAAAAACAAAAAACAAAAAAAAAAAAACGTAATACCAGTGTTCACCCATATTTTTGAGCTTGTTTTTGCCTTATGTTTAACCTAACTGCTCAGTTAATTCTTATGGCTTTTGCCATTTTATTCTTGTTGAAATGACTCTCTGGAACTAAACCCCCTCACTTACCATTTCACACCTCAGTGATCAACCACACTTCAGAGTAAAGGGACTCTTGCAACCAGAAAGACAAAAGGGGGTAATACAAGACTCAAGGACATGTTCAAAAGGACACCTGGGTCTCAGTGATTAATCTTGTGACCTTTACTTGCAGGTTTGACTCTCTTAATACTTAGCACCCATGACTCTTAGGTCTGTTGTCCATAGCCGTAATAAAGTATTTCAGATTAATGGGTGACATCAATTACTCCATAAATTATCACTGCAAAGACAAGCAACAATTTCAACCTGAACTCAATTAAGTGATGAGTATTTTTTCTTAACTTTCACAGCCCGTAGGGTCACCTGATCCTCTTAAATACTAACCATGCCAGAAATAGCCTCCAAACGATCGGGCTCCATCGTGGACCGTGTGTTGTGGGAGCAGCAACACAGAACCGTGCTGACACAAGCGGTTGTCATAGGGAGGCTGGCGCGTTGCTTGTGTGTTGGCAGAGAGAAAACAGTGGAAAATAGAGAAAAATGTTTTAACATGAGGTGAAACGACTTTTGGCTCTACTGTGACGTCCTTTGTGCTTCTGGTTGATCTCATTACGTCTGTGGCAGGATCAGGACCGGCAGCACTTATGTGTTCAAATGCAGAGGCTAAAAGCTAGTTACGCTGATTGACAGTAGCGGCAGGTAAAGCTCTCACCTCTTGCCTTCCTCCATCAGCCCCTTCTTTTGGGCTTTTCTCCTCTGTCATGATGTCTGTAGTGGCAATTTAAGCTTGATTCTAGTGCCATGAAGTGTCATGCCCTGCTAGTGGGTGATCTGACCCGATCACCTTAGAGACGCAAAGTGACAAAACATGCTTTTGGAGCGCAGAGTGGAAATGACTGAGAGGACGCTCCGGCTATGTCATGTCGGTGTCCAATCAAAATTACTCTAAATTGTTATTTTAAGGAATAGTTGCACCATGTTGGAGCTTAAAACCTTTGAATTTGGCACACATGCACTTTGCGTTTCATACGGAGGTTTTAGCATTTTAACACTGAAACAAGATGAACAATCATACCACAGTAACACCGTTACAGGCATGTGAGCCTGAAGCCCAGCGCAGGCGTGTGTGTGGTCGCGTAGACTGTAGTTTGGACACGTTTTTGTCCTCTCACGTTCATGGCTGTTGCTTTGTGAAGTTAGTAGATCAAAGTGCCTTCATGAGAACAACAGCTGGGCACAGCTGCTTCACACGTGCACACTGATGGCACAGGAAATGACTTAAAAAAAAAAAAAAAAAAACGCACACAAAACCAGTGGTGAGCACCCAAAGTTGCATGCAGACAGGAACATTTTGTTTCCACTAAACCAGAGTCTCCTGTGATGACAGGATTTGGCAGTCATGTCTAGTGTCACGCTTGTGATACAATGCCGGGGGTTGTTTGCCAGCCAGTTGTAGTTTGGTTCCACATTGTTACATACTTTGTGATGTCTCGCTTCACCGCTCAGGGAGGGAATGAAGGTCTCCCTGGCAACTGGACAGATGCTGTGCAGGGGAAAAAAAAAAAAAAAAAATACTGTTCTGTTCCTAAAACCCACCTATAACACACACACACACACACACACACAACACACTATTTGTGAAGTTCTCCATTCACTTGAGCCCTGGGGAGGACCAGCGGACCAAGGAGGCTTCTGTGTTTCATGCACTGTTAGCTTGGCTAGAGGCTCTTTATGGTTGACTCCTGTCAGTCCTGCCTGGAGTCCATGAGAGGTTAACCCTGCTGGTCCATGGAGATGCCTCAGCTTCCCATGGCAATGTGATGGAAAATTACAGTGTGTCCCAGCCAATTACTGCATAACCATGCAGATTGAATAAAAGTCACGGTTTGAACAGAAAAGATGGCAGTAATGCTAATCTGCTGTAGCCTTTGTATCTGACATACCTCCATGGAGTTGAGGAAGCGGGAAAACAAACAAGCAATGAGGTTTTGGCATTTACACCATTTGTGCGCCACCCTGTTGACAGCTTGCCTTTTAGCCCCCAAGAACAAACAGAATTTGGAAATAAGCAGGCCCAGATTGAGATTTTCATTATCTCATGCTTGGTCACCTCTCAAATTGCAATATTTCACCAAGACAAATCTGCTCCTTCATGCTTTGTGAGTTTTCAGGTGGATTGTTTCATTTTGCGCCTTACCGAAAAAGTCGTTTTATGGGTTGTTCTAGTAAATCGTGTTATTCCGGAATGACCCATTACTTACAGTAATATAACACAAAGCTCATTTTGACCAAAGGCCTCATATTTCCCAGTCCCACTGAGGCAAGTCATATTTACATGATAAAGACTTATTCATCAACGAGAGCTTATATCCCCAGTCTCCTTCAAGCTATTTTTATCAGTGTGAACCTAATATTGTGCTACTGTGCACCCTTCTTTGCAGTGTTCTTCCAATTCCAAGACAGGAGTGGCAGGGCACAATCGTTCCACGACGCCAGATACTGAATATTTAATGAGCCATTATGGTTTTAACAGTGCAAACAGGCAGAATGGGATTCTGTCAGGTCACTGTCTACACGGGCAAAATATCTCCACTGATCATCTATCTATATCCTGTCTGTGAAATGAAAAAAATAAATAGGAATAAAAGCTCACTGCAGCCATATCAGAGCCAGATCTTTACCCCTAATGCCCTTGTGGAGTGCCCGGGAGACAGACGGTACCTCTCAGAAAGCCATCATTTTAGTTCAGGGTGAGTCTAAAACTAATTTCAGCAGCCCTCAAAGGATTTGCTGGTATAATAGATGAGCTAGAGTGGCGTTGCTACCTCACTGTTCTCCTATATACAATTAGACCTGTTTATATTGCATTACCAATTCAATCTTATTTAAATGTACTCTGCTAATTAGGCCCTGCGGTAATTACAAGAAATGATTGTATTAGTGCAGACCTGAAAATTGAGAATTGATAAATGTAGTATTATTAATTGACTTCCAAATTTATCTTATATTTATTCATGATTTTTCATGCTGGTGCGTTGTGCATCACAGAGACAAGCACCAGCTTTCTAGAGCGAGCGCCACGAGCAAGAGACCATTAAGTCCTAAGAGACTTGCAGATGATGTCGGTAAAGAAAGGGGGGGCGGGTGTGGGAATGAGAAAGAGAGAGTGCAGAGTCCGATCAATATTCAAACTGCAAAATGAATTTGACTGGAGCGAGAACTTCTCATCAAATGGGAAAAGAAATTGGATATGAAAGATGACCTGCCATAAATTCCGATATCCCACAATGCCATCTGTCAGACAGCGGCCGGGGAATAATGACAACAGCTAATGAAAGTTGAGCCCTGGTTCGGTGGTGGTTTAAATCAACTGCTTGCTGCAGCCGCCTGGCTGTGCTGACTCAGTGCTCCGTCCTCTGCCTAACCCAGCAGGATGCCACAGAACACAAAAAGCAGAAGACCGCTGACTTCCTCCCAAACTATTTCACACAGGCACAAATTAGAGATCAAGTAGTTTGCGTTGTTGCGAAGATCCCGGGGGATTTGTCTGCACTGCGACATGCCGGCGGGTCACGGGTCAGGACCAGCACTCACGGTGCTGATGCAGGGTTTTCCCTGCCTATCTAACACACAGATGGGCCGTCAGTGTATTTGCTGCTGCTGCCGCCTCTTTGTTTGTCTGGCTGACACAGAGCCGTGTGTGTTTCCCTAATGCATGCTGATAATGAGAGCCACTCAAGTGTGGAGGCAACAGTGGAATAACATGCTATGCATACATTGCGGAGATCGAGGTAAGTGACGGAGAGGCAAAAGAATGCGCGCGTGTAAGGAGAGCCGGGCTTTCCTAAGCTACAAATGTAAATAGGACCTCAGGAGCCACTGCTTTTTGAACACTTAATGTTTTCTCAAGTGAACCACTGAGCTTGTTAAAAAGTGTGCATTGCACAGGATAACAACTCTGCAGTTTTGTGTTTCTCAAAGGATACAGTTCCCATCAGAGGCCAAAAATGAACACATCCGAGCAACAAATACAGGTACAATTTTGGTTAAGCACAGTGCTTTCCTCTTTGATCCAAATTGGAAGTAAAATATAGGCCAATACTTTACCAGTATTGGCAATACCAATACAACAGTGATAACGACTTTAATGGCATGCCAAGACATAACTTAAGTAACTTTAATATGATATGACCTTGTGTGGGCTAGTGTTCCCCAATCCTGGTTCTTGAGGCCTCCCCATCCTACATGTTTTAGGTGTCCCCCTGCTCAAACACACCCGATTCAAATTGGTGGCTTGTTCCCAGGCTTCTACATGATGATGCATGCTGATCATTTCAATCAGGTGTGCTGGAGATACATCAAATATATGAACTTGGCTGGTGTTACCAGCACAGGTTTGAAAACCACTGGTGCAGGCTACGCTTTTCACCACAGACAGGCCACTTGTATCAGATTTTAAGTGTTGCTTAGAACGCTGGATGTGTTATTTTAAAATAACATTTTCTGACATTTAAAGTGTTTTTTTGGGGGAATAAATCCCATAATGCAGGTACCGCTGATGCCATTCAGAATTAAATTAGATCTTCTCTTGGAATCACTTGCAAAAAAAAACAACCTGGTTTACCAGTCATTTATTACAGAGACGCATTAAGTAGAGGATATCTTTCTAGTTCAAGTTTAATTTTAACACTTAATCTTTGGCAAAACATTATTCCAAGTACACAAATCATGGAGGCAAAGGCTGTTATGCCTGTATGATTAGATAATCCCAGAATGATCATAACTGTCCTGGGATATTAGGGAGAAGCAGCAGATGTTGACTGCTGGACTGACAGGAAGTTGGCTCACGGCTTCGTTCTGCTGCTTTACTCTTTTCTCCATCGTTCGGCCCCAGCCTGCAAAGCTGATGCGCGCCGCCTATGCCTGATGTATGAATTCTTAGTGAGTTAGTACTTTCACAAGACCTACAAGAAATTCAAAAGGTCAAGCTGTCAAGTTTCCGTGTTACTCCTGCCTCTATTAGTAGAGCAACACGAGATATAAATAGCAGCTCCACCACCACTGCCACCGTTCTTGAAATGATGTGCCAATAAATATTCATTTTTCATTAGAGTGGTGTTTGCCTTAATCTGGCATGTTTTTCAGCATTGCATATGCGAGGAGGCGCAGCGCCTTGGGGACCTATACTGTTATGTGTCGTCGTCTTTTCAAAGTGCCGTATGTAAAGTTAATGGCCTCTTAAATAAACTGTCAATCCTGCCACCACCCAGCTTGGGGTTTTTTTTTTTTGTTTTTTTTCTGTTTTTTTTTTTTTTAAACACCCAAGTGCACAATTTTATTCTTCCAGCCATAAAAGATATCACAGCACATAGGAAACGCGTCTCTCTCTTCCCCCTCTGCATCCACCCACCTCAACTGCGTCTTGTGTCAAACGGCAGATTTGATAATTGATCCCATTTGATCCTGTCAATTTCCATTTCAATCCGCACTCGCAACCCACATTTGGAAGAAAAGAGGGGCAGCTGTGAGCGGGAAACCTCAGGAAGCAGCGAGGCTGCATCGCCGTGGATTGTTGAGAGTGCAAGGTGACTAATGTCGGTAGACGGGGTCTTATATCTTACTGTCTCATTCAAATATATATACTCTGCTTTTGAGCTGTCAGCCTAAATCACGGCTTGCCGTTTTCCCTGGGCCAAAAGGGGAATTAGCAATATTGAATCTCCAGTCGAATATTGAACAGCTTATAGAGTTTCTCTTGTTTGACCTAACGGCAACTTTGGAATAGCAATTACAGCCGGCACAAAAAAAAAAAGGAAAAAAAAAAACCCTCTACGGTGTGGGAGGGGGTGGTTTCAGCCACTCCATTAGGGGTATGAGGAGTCTATGGAAGATTTATTTCTCTAACAGCGAATAAAGCTTGGTGACATAACACTACTCCGCTGAATTTCAAAGGGTAAAATACCTCCAGTGCTAGGCTCAATGCCCTGACATACTATTTATCCCGTCAGGCCCAATGAATGTCCTGCGTACAGCTCGGGGGCGACTGGAGGGTTGCTGAGTGCTTGTTCTTTGTCTCATCAGGGGCAGACATTTAGAGCATCCAAGCCCCTCCCAGCCCAACACTCCCCCACTTTTCTTTTTTTTTTTTTTTTTGCTTTTGAGTATCTAAAAGCAGTTTTGTTGTTAAATATTCATGCTGCCCTTCTCTAGCGGGCGGGATTTTTTTTATTTTATTTTTTTATTTTTTTTTGAAGTGCGTAAGTGCCGTATTGGTGTTTCGATGGCGGGGCGTAAATGGAGCATGAGGGCTTGGGCAGATGTGCAGCCGAGGATTCAGCTCATAACATCAGAAAGAACACCGACGCTCGCGTCTGACGACACCAAGCCGGCATCTACTTTTGTTTATGTGGAGGAGAGCATAAGAGACAGTGAGAGGGAGGCGAGGAGGGATCGGCAGAGGAAAACGAGGAGGTGTGAGAGACTCTTGAGGGACCAGCCCTCGATAGAAGAGTTATATAACGCAGAAGTATGAAATCTTATTCATTTTGTGAGGACCCGGTTGTGTCCTTGCACTAACCCACCCAGCAGCTCCTTACTTGAAAGCAAGAACTTGCGCGTCCTTGAGAATAACCTGCTTGTAATGAGCGCTATGTAATCTTCTGTAGGACTTACTTTTAATTGACAAAAGAACCATCAAAGGCAACTCCAAATGCTGGGACTAAGCGTAAATCATGTTTTAATTAAGGAGGATATAAGGATTCCTTTCTTCCCTCTGCGAGAAACTTTCCCAATGGACTGCCTTCAAATTCAACAGTAACGTTACTCCAAATAGCTTAACTAGATGCTAATTGGAGGCTCTGCTACCCAAGAGGAGGCTGCATTCTTTTTTTAATCAATCTTTTAGGCAAAAGGGCTACGGTTGTGCTTTTTTTATTTTATTTTATTTTTTTTATTCCTTTAAAGACGCCAAGGCAACCGCCCCCTAAACAGCACTTCTTTTTAGGCAATGAATTCTGCAAACCTGACAGAACAGGAAAAAAGGTATACAGCGTCAGCAAATTGTCTGTGGCTTTGCCCTTTGATTATACTTTCAGAACTTTCATTTGAACAAGCATAAAAATTAATTCAATTTGCTTTGCGGTGTGAATGAAAATATGGGGAGGGGGCACGTGAGCATGAATAACCATGAGAGGCAAAACAGTAGGGTAACTGCAAGCGTCTTGGGACTGAGACAAAGCACTCCAGACGGAGGAGAAGGAGAACAACTTTAAAGTACATGCACTATTGATTAACTGTTGCTTTTTTTTTTTGTGTAACACTGTTGAGCTATCTCTGCTCAGTCAGACGCACAGTTCTCAGATAACCTTGAGGTATGAATAGACTTAGCAAATCTCGGCATCAGCGCACGAGTCATTAACGTGTCATGTATATTGGGGCACTGGGTAGCGGGTGCGACAGTGGGCCATAAGGGGGCCAGGTGGAGGAATTAAACTCGCAAATCACCCTGCCATTTCTACTGGCAACAAGTTAGCAATAAACACAAACTCATTATGGCAGTGCACTCCTTGGCCTATAAATGTCTCCAAAGCTGAGACAGGTAATAGTGATGAGTAAACGCTTACATCACCGTTTGGTCTGATAGGCCAGAAGGGAACCCACCCACCATCTGTGTGTAATAGCAGCGGCGATGGCCAGCAAGTTATTTGATTAGGACTCCCCGCGGATCAATCATGGCGCAACAATGAGAGAGGCAGACAAACACAGAGGACTGCGGTGTGGATGTGCACGAAATACGGGCAAGAGAAAGAAATTTGCAACAGCCAGTGATCATGGAGACCCACTTCATGTATGTTTTTTTGTAAGTGGTGGGAGGTGATTAAAAAATTAATTTATCGTTTAATTGACCCAGTAAGCAAAGTTTTTTTTTGTTTTTTCCCCATCATTCTACTACATTCACAAACAGATTAGTGCAAAGTGAAATTATTTCAATATTTCAACAAATTTTTTTTGGAAGCTCAAGCACATTCAGCGTCTTGCAAACATATATATTACATTTTTTATTTCAAGTAAATTCCAGAACAGAGGGAACCCTGACCATTGAAAAGGGTAAACAAACCATCTTTGGCAAAGTAAATGGACCAACAGATTAATATCAAGTGCCATTCCATGTATTTTGGCCCTTGGCCGAGTCATCTGGTGGATTGTGGCCTGGCGACACCACTTGCTTGTGCCGGGACTGCGGACGCTAACGTTAGCTCTGGCGTCCGTGCTCGCTGCGCCATGTTTCGCACTGAGGCGACGCTGTAGGCTTGAAGCGCTTCGGTGATAAGAAAAGTCTTCGTTGCACGATATTAACGTAACCACGCGTTCATCCAAGCGTCCACTGGGAAGTCTATTAAAAACAAACTTTCCGTCCAAACAATGTGGCCTTGTCTTCCATCATGTTGTTCAACAACTTTTCAATTTCCTTTTGTGCTGACTCCACTAAATGCATCTGGTGCATCAGTGTTACCAGTGTGCCAGAAATTAGGGAACTGAGACGTTTCAGTGTCGCCCCAGAAAAGTGCAATTAAACATGTTTTTTTTTTCTTTCTTTTTTTTTTTTACGTCTCAGTTTTCCTGTACTTAGCTAATCAAAATGGACGCCTTAAAGTTTCTCCTTTGCGGTTGTAAATGCAAAGTGTCACGTCAATTTGCAAACACTCCCATTTAGCCTTTAACCTTGAAAGTTGGCATCAAACAGCAGAGGGAGGTTTTATGATTCAAGAGTGAACACCGGAGGAAAACATTGAGTCACCGTTCATTTGCATCTGCGGCGCTAAGCCAGTGATCCTTGGCCAAACGACCGCCGCTAATTCTCGACTCGTGCGGTTTAGGAAGTCAACTGAGAGGACCGTACACAGATGTGCCCGACCTCGTGCACATGCTGACTTGAAAGCAGCACATCAGGACAACACTCGCATTTCGCCAGCCCACCCAAGCACGCATAACACACACTCTCGCTAATGAATGGCACCGCTAATTAGCCTCCTTTCTTTCTTCTGCCTCCCACTCCCTTAACACGGGATCACAGAGTGTGGGTCGGCGTTCTCAGCGTGGAGGGCAGACTATTCACCAGAGAGCCCTTTTCTGCCGAAATCACTAAGATGCCGGTGAGCAGCTTGTCTGATTAGCACTGATTACTCTCTAATTGGAGTTCTCCAAAACACGATGACCTCTGCTTTGTTTACTGATGGGATTAATCACAGTCTGGCAGAATTAGAAATCCCAACTGAATTCATTCCTTCTCCATCATTTGAAGACTCCATAGATTAGCCCGCCCTTCAAACCCCGCCTCCTTTCTGGTGTGACGCTAAGTAGCCAGAATTGTTATACTTTGGCATGCAGTAGACATGTTACATTGGGGAACCTTTTCCATATTTCAGATTTTTTAGGTTTGACCCGATGGCTTTGCATGGTGCGTTGGGTGCATTCGGGCCATGATAAGTCAGTTTATGATGACAGCAGGGATGAATTGGTGTCAGTTTCTCTATGTGTTCCACTTTTCATGCCCCGTATAGTGGGACTTTTAAGCCTTACCAAGGGGCTCTTTTTTTACGCAAAAGCTGCTGTGCAGAACTTCACATGCATGAGCCAAGGAAGCGCTGATTAAATTTTAAAAGATCTCTTCATTTGATTTTATGAAAAAAATGCTTTACCATTGGCAATGTAAAATGTTGCTGCATTTTCCTCCCTCTAGTTTTCAAAGTTTTTTTTTTTTTTTTTTTTTTAATTTGCCCTTGGGCAATTGGTGATTTCACTCTCTCCAAGGTATAGCTCTGGTGTGAAAGTGTAAATTACTTGACCTTGCAATTAACTCATTTCATTCTCATTTCATTTTAAGTTATAATTTCTTGATGAATAATGAAGGCCTTGCAAGTAGGAATACAGCGAGTGGGGTAATTCACAAAAAGCTAGCAATTAACAAAAAAAAAAAAAAAAAAAAAAAA
>CAAKHG010041317.1:18466-39246 GCA_901007715.1 Dactylopterus volitans | reverse complement strand
GGATGTGGAGCACGGGGAACCTCACCAGACTGGACGGATGTGGAGCACGGGGAACCTCACCAGCCTGGACGGATGTGGAGCACGGGGAACCTCACCAATCTGGACATATGTGGAACACGGGGAACCTCACCAGCCTGGACATATGTGGAACACGGGGAACCTCACCAGCTTGGACAGATGTGGAGCTGGAGGAACGTCACCAGCCATGGACGGACATGGAGCACGGGGAACCTCACCAATCTGGACAGATGTAGAGCACGAGGAACCTCACCAGCCTGGACGGATGTGGAACATGGGGACCCTGACCAGCCTGACGGTCGGACCATGAAGGCACCACCAGCCAGTCAGAACGGCTCCTGGTTGAGCTGAGGAGACGTTTACGTGATGATGGTTAACATCTGCTTCAGCAGACTGGTAAAACTCCACCACAGTCATGGAGTCCAGGAAACACCTGGAGATCCCTGTGCAGATGGCCGGCGAGGTGATGAAGGTCGGGTGATGTTGAAGGACCAGTGGGGATTCCTCAGTGTCAGCGTTTGGTTCCTGGCGTCTTGGCATGGTGGTTAGCATAGCTGTTAGCATAACGCGTACGATGGCATGATGACACAATCACGAGCGGGTGAGGAGAGTAAAACGTTGGCATCTGCTGCTTCCACCTTGAACATTACATCTCCATTTGTCTCCTGTTGATGAGGATGTAGCATGACCAGCGTCTCCAATGGCAACCGGCGTCTCCAACCTCTGGACGGCAGGACGCCAGGAGTCGATAAGGCAGCCATCAGCTTATCAGCAGAGATAAGAGATCAGTGTGGACGCAGGCCGGCCGTTAATTACAGCATCGATTCAGCGGGACTCAGCTTCGGTAAACGGCGGCCGCGACCCGTCACAGCGGGACTCAAACGCGCGGCGTGTTCCACGGCAGCGGTCGGCGGGCCGAAGGCACGACAGCGGAGGACGAGGACGGGCCACGGTCGACCGATAAGCTGCGGCTTCCAGAGCACGCCTGCATGAGCGCTGTTCACAGGATGGTAATTGTTTTATCGAGGATCTTCATTGTCCTCGTCCTCTTTGAAAAGTTAAACTGGTCCCAAGCGTCCGTCGTCCTCGGATGTGTCGTGAACATCATCCTTTGGTTGCAGCGCTTGTGTCCTCTGTGGATGTGGGGTTAGTGTATGCTAGCGCCTCCTCGGGTGCTGCGCCAGCGTCCTCCTCAGGTGCCAGCATCGTCCTCAGCTGCTTAGCATCCTCCCCGGGTGCGATGCTAGCGCTAGCGCCCCCCGCATCCTGCCCTGGTGCGATGCTAGCGCTAGCGTCCCCCGCATCCTCCCCGGGTGCGATGCTAGCGCTAGCGTCCCCTGCATCCTCCCCGGTGCGATGCTAGCGTCCCCTGCATCCTCCCTGGGTGCGATGCTAGAGCTAGCGTCCCCCGCATCCTCCCCTGGTGCGATGCTAGTGCTAGCGTCCCCTGCATCCTCCCCGGGTGCGATGCTAGCGCTAGCGTCCCCCGCATCCTCCCCGGGTGTGATGCTAGCGCCAGTGTCCCTCGCATCCTCCCCGGGTGCGATGCTAGCGTCCCCCGCATCGTCCCCTGGTGTGATGCTAGCGCTAGCGTCCCCTGCATCCTCCCCGGGTGCGATGCTAGCGCTAGCGTCCCCTGCATCCTCCCCTGGTGCGATGCTAGCGCTAGCGTCCCCCGCATCCTCCCCGGGTGCGATGCTAGCGTCTCAGGGTGGCAGCGCGCCCTCCCGGGGTGCGATGCTAGCGTCTCAGGGTGGCAGCGCGCCCTCGGAGGCGGTTTGAGTTGACATGGACGAACGGCAGTATGACCAGTTTTGGTGCCTCTGGTTTCTCCGCCAGGCTCTGTGGGGTGTGAAGTTTGAACAGCTACAACAGAACGTGATGACGTCACCAACAGTCCAACGATTCTTCATGGATCAACATGATGATAAACTGGTGCAGCTTTTGGCTCTGTTAGGATCAGTGGGGGATCTGCTGGGATCTGCTAGGATCTGCTGATCGACTGATGTAGAAGCAACAATCTGCACCTGATCAGCAGGTGGGGTGACCTCTGACCTCTGACCCCTGACCTCTGATGAGTGGCTCCATCCACTAAAGCCGCTAAAGTTGCATTGATGCCTATTTGAGAGCCTCCTGACTGGCTCACTTCCACCATGTTTAACATCTTACATGACTCCTCCCTCTTCAGCTCATGACTCCTCCCTCTTAAGCTCATGACTCCTCCCTCATAACGGCATCCTCCAATGAGGCGACTGGATCTTCGTTTATTGCCCTTGGAACCTTTCGTCAGCAGCTCCTTTCTTCTCTCGAGTGAAGTTTCACATAACTTTTTTTATCATTAAAAAAACATCAACATCCAGTGTTTTAGTTGACTGAGAATCCGATTTAATGTCTGAGAACCTGTCTGACAATCAGTCATCAAAACTTCATCTCCCCTTTGAGACATATATGAAACACACATATGTGTAAAGAATTTACATACATGAAATACAGTATGATAGCATACATACATACTTAAATATTGATCTTAGACTGATATATTTAAATATTGATGATAAATTGATCATCATGATATAAATAAAGATATTGATAACACGATACTTAAATGTTGATCTTATATTGATAATTTTGATATTTAAATTGTGACAGATTATTTCCTCGTGGTTCCATGTGAATCACCACAATCGTTGCTCCCCTCAGAGTCGTCACACCTTCACCCCGTTACCCACAATGCACCTCAACGTGTCAGAGGTCATGAGGACACGACGCTGCGCCCGTCTCCAGCATACCAACGCTGAGGTTTGCCTCCACACACAGACACACACACACACACATACACACACACACACGCACACGCACACACACACACCACGACACACACTCACACACTGAGAGTCACACACACCGACGTACACACACACGGTGACAAACACTGATCACACACACAGCGACACACACTTAGGCGCACACACAAACACACACACACACACACACACACACACACACACACACACACACACACACACACACACACACACTGAGAGTCACACACACCGACATACACACACAGTGATTACACACATGGTGACACACACACACACCAAGACACATATGCTGAGACACGCACACGGCGCCTGGTGCTGCCACACACACACACATGTGTGTGTGTGTGTGTACGCACGCTTGCCGCTCGGCGGCGTGAACGTGGCATCAGTCTGTCTTTTGTGGCGAAGATGAGCGGCGCCTCCTCACCGTCACCTCCAGCCGCCCGTCAGCTCCTCGTCCTCCCGCCTGCTCCAACCGTGCGGCGCCATTCACACCTTCACCTCTCACTGCGACTGTGTGATGGTGTGTGTGAGTGTGTGTGAGCGCGTGTGTACGTGAGTATGAGTGTGTGTGCGTGTGTCTGTGTGAGTGTGTGTGTGAGTGTGTGTCTGTGTGTGTGTGAGTGTGTGTCTGTGTGTGTGTGTGAGTGTGTGTCTGTGTGTGTGTGCATCATTTGCATGTTGTGTGTGAGTGTGTGTGTGCATGTGTATGTGAGCGTGTGTGCGTGTGTGTCTGTATGTGTGTATGTGAGTGCGTGTGTGTGTATGTGAGTGCGTGTGTGTGTATGTGAGCGTGCATGTGTGTACGTGTGTATGTGTGTGTGAGCGCGTGTCTGTGTGTGTGTATGTGAGCATGCGTGTGTGTATGTGAGCGTGTGTGTGCGTTTGAGTGTGTGTGAGCATGTGTGTTTGTGAGCGTGTGTGTGTATGTGAGCGAACATGTGTGTGTGCGTGTGTGTGAGCGTGTGTGTGTATGTGAGCGTGCATGTGTGTGTGAGCGTGTATGTGTGTGTGTGTGTGTGTGAATGTGTGTGTGTATGTGTGTGTATGTGTGTGAGCGTGTGTGAGCGTGTATGTGTGAGCGTGTGTGTGTGAGCGTGTGTGTGTGTGAGCGTGCATGTGTGTGTGTGTGTGTGTCCGTCCTGTCAGAAGCCTGATCGATGCTGTAAAAAGCGTCTGTCTGGCGTTCTGCATCATGTCATCCACCACGTCAAGGACGGTGAAATGCATGCTGGGAGTGGAACCCTCGCGCCGGCCACTCGTCTCAGCTCGGGTGTGTGACGGCTCTTTGAACCTCGTTTCTGTGGAAACGTTAAAAGCTCATCATGACACGTAAAAGACTGTGATGCAATCAAGCGGCCGGAGCGCTCGCACGCCATCACGCCGCTCCCGTCGCGCCATCACGCCGCTCCCGTTGCGCCATCACGCCGCTCCCGTCGCGCCATCACGCCGCTCCCGTCGCGCCATCACGCCGCTCCCGTCGCGCCATCACGCCGCTCCCGTCGCGCCATCACGGCGTCACGCCGTGGCGACGTTTGCTCCTCTATCACTCATTTAAAGGACCAGCGTGTAGGATTTAGCACAGCTGCCGGGCAGATGTGGACGGAGCACACACACTTCACTACTTGAGTAAAAGTACAGATACTGCTTGTCAAATATTACTCCAATACAAGTAAAAGTAGCATAGTCACAATATTAGTTAAGTTAACATACTAAAGTATTTGCTTAAAAACTTACTTAAGTATTCAAACAACATCTCCGGAGGTCCAGGAGAGGAGAGCAGCGTTGTCCTGATGGGACGCAGCCGTGCTCGGGGTGCATGGACGAGGCCCCTTTAACTGCTGACTGCTGCCGGCGGCGTGCGGTGACTCAGCAATCAGCAGCATCCTGCATCGCCTCTTTCACCCGCTTCTTCAGCACTGCTGCACCGTTATCAATTTTGCGCCGCAAGGCAGGCCGAGACATGACGGAGCGGTTTGGCTGTGGATTTTGAACAAAGCTTTGAAACGACGGCGGTTCCACCAAACCTTCAACTAGCAAGCCGAGAGTCGCTTTGTCAACACTTTTCTGGGAAATTTGCTTTGTTTCTTCAGGCTTCTGCTGTTTGAGGGTTGAGGACGTTGTCTCAGCATCGCTCTCTCTCCTGCAGGCAGCTGCAGTCAGTTCACAGTATTTTTGCATCTGACATCCGTGCTTTCTCTACATAAAAAAGATCGAAAGGTCAACTTCTTCAGCCCTTCAAGCACTTAAACAACTTATTGGCTAGTTTACTTTACTTATATCACACATTACTCCCAAAAATGAGCTGGATAACCCACACAAGACAGGCCCACCTCACTGCATACACACACACACACGCACACACACACACACACACACACACACACACACACACACACACACACACACTGACTCCGCTCGCAGCTTTAGCCTCAGCTAATACCACTAGCTTGATTTTGCAACAGCTTTGATTTGTTTCACTCCACAAGAGGAGTTTTGCTGAAGCAAACTCACTGTCATGCGACTACGCTAGCAAACACTAGCAAATGCTAGCGAACGCTTGCAAATGCTAACAAACACTAGCAAAGCTAGCAAAAACTAGCAAACGCTAGCAAACACTCGCAAACACTCACAAACGCTAGCGAAAACTAGCAAACGCTAACAAACACTCGCAAACGCTAGCAAACACTAGCAAACACTAGTAAACGCTAGCAAACGCTAGCAAACGCTAGCAAACACTATCAAACTCTACCAAAAACTAGCAAAGCTAGCAAACACTCGCAAATGCTAGCAAAAACTAGCAAATGCTAGCAAACGCTCACAAAAACTAGCAAACGCTAGCAAACGCTAGCAAACGCTAGCAAACACTCACAAACACTAGCAAACGCTAGCAAACACGATCAAACGCTATTAAACACTATCAAACGCTAGCAAACGCTAGCAAACGCTAGCAAACACTCGCAAACACTAGCAAACGCTAGCAAAAGATTGGACCTGTGTGTTTAACTCTCTGGTAAAAGACGACATTTTTTTTTCACTCATTCACATGTCACGAATTAATGATTCACAATTCATATTAACGTTCACGTTCATTCTTCTGCCCCTAAAGGGGAGGTGCAGGTGGGAGGAGCCAAAAACAGAGGAGACTCTCAGTAATGTCACATAGGAACTGGAGAAGCTCTCAGCACCATTAGCTTAGCATGACTACAAGTCTCCTCATTGAAATTCTGCTTATTCAAATATTCCAGATTATGACCTGAATATTTCATAAACACAGGAATTATTGATGAGCCAAACGTTTCGGAGGATTTCACTAATGCAGCTCACTAATAATTTGATCCTCACAGGACAGAAGTTTATCCTCTGTTAAAGGTTGAGAGATGAAGAAGCGGCTTCGCTGTTCACTCCACCGTGACCATGGCCATAGGAGCCAGCCAATCAGCTCGCAGCGATCCCATCACCTGCACCAATCAGATCGACCGGCCGCAGCTCATCAAACACGCAGACCAATGGCGGAGAGAGCTGCAGCGCGCGGCATAAGCAGCGGCGTGCGCGCCTGGTTGTCTGGCGTGACGTGTCGGCGCCGGTCAAACTGAGTGCCACTTCCGTCAGGTGGCGTCTCAGACTCCGCCCCCTGCGCCGCTGACATCACAGGCCTCTGCGTCTCGCGTCCTGTCAGTCGCTTCCACACATGTCGCGTTTGTCAGAGGAACGCCGCGCGCAGACGGCCGACCACTCTTCTTTGCTGGTGTTTCTCAGGTGTGAAAACATCATTAAACCAAAGAATAAAAAGAGCTGGATGTAAAGAGTTGTGGCTTCTTTCGCGTCGTGTTTTTGGACCTTTTATTTGTTTGTTTTTTTACTGTTTTCCTCTTGCATGCTTGCACCTTTGCCTCTTTTGCACTTTATCCTGCCCTGCGAGCTGGGATCAATCACGCTTATCTTTGTTACTACGTTGTTGTTGTTGCTACATGAGAATTGCTGCATTAGCATTGCTACGTTAGCATTCCTATGCTAGTGTTGCTGCATTAGCATTGCCAAGTTAGTGTTGTTATGTTAGCATTACTACATTAGCATTCATATGTCAGTGTTGCTACATTAACGTTGCTAAGTTAGCGTTGCTACATTATTGTTGCTATGTTAGCATTGCTACATTAGCATTGCTATGTCAGTGTGGAACCTGAAGAAGTGGATCCTTTCGAGATTCTCTGTGGGGATTAAAGTTGCTTTACATGTCTCAAAACACAACGAAACATGTGAACTGTCTGTTAGCTGTATGCTAATCGGCCCTGTCTCAGCATAAAGGTGCATTCCACGGCTCCATCTAATAATCAGGCGGGAGCAGAAAACATTGTCGAGCTGCTCTGGTTTCCACTTGAGGCTGATAATGAGCAGACATGTAATAGCTCCTGCTGACGTCCGCTGAGGATTCAGCAGCAGGTGTGAAGGTGGAGATGCTGCGACTCCATCAGTCTGTTAAAGAGCAGCCAGGCTGATAACATCCAGCCAGAGAGGAGTTAAGTGTCTCATAACACACCTGAATCAGCCTCTCAGAGCTTCTGGCTTCCTGGGAAATAAGGAAAATGAAAGCACATAAAGTATTTGTCCAGAGGACATATTTTGTCATCAGCCAGCTTTGAGGTGATGAATCATCTGCTGATATATTTGGCTGCTCATCTCCAGGAAAGCAGCCTGAGGAGTGACGGAGGTCTGAGAGCAACTCTGCCCTTTTTCATGGAAAACAGCTGTAGTGATACTGTAAATATGAACTCGACATCATGGCGGCCAAGCCAAACACCTCCATCTCCCCCTGGTGGTTGACTGCAGTATGGCTGATAAGCCCCGCCCACTACTATGGAGGAGGCCTGGACTTGGACCAAACTCAGTCATCGAATCCATATCTTATTTCCTTAAAGATGGTGTCTGTCATTTTTTTCGGATGAGGTTGGTTTTAATGAGTTATTTGAAGCTATAAAAGGGGGCGTGGCTTCATGACTGGCAGCTGCCCTGAGTGAAATACAGGAAGTGGTGGAGGCGTTTACAGACGTCTGTTTAGGAATCCTGCATGAGAGAGTGGAGAGGACGCGGAACACTCATACTTTATTGATCCCAGAGGAAACAACCGGCCATGTGATTAGGTTTCACTTGTAAATCCACCAGAGAGAAACAAACAGCAGCGTCCCCGTCAACATGCCAGTCACATGTCAAAAGATAAAAAATGGAAAGAATCAAGCTAAATTATGATGAAAAAGTACAAATGCAAACCTTCAAAAAAGCAGAATTTCAAATGAACAAAACAGGTCTGGTCCTGATGAGGGTGAAACGTGGATCAATGCGACCACCCACTTTATCAGTGGTGTGGAGAAACCATCAGTCATCAGGAGGAGCATCATCACCTGATTCCCTCATCAGCTTTTCCCCCTGAATTCACTGGAGGTCTTGGTTCTTCCAAATGTTTCTCCAGAGGAACGTTGGTGAGGGAACACTCGCAACTTCACGCCTCAGCTGGACACAGTTCCCTCCCGTTCTCGTGCTTCTGTGGCTGCGGTGAAGTCGCAGGGTCGCCATGGATACCAGCTCCAGATGTCGCTGCGTTCCACTTCAGCGTTGCCATGGATACCAGCGTAGCTTCGCAGCAGAGGTTTCGTACTCGCAGGCGACAGACGGGCCAGCGCGAAGGAAGTCACAATGTTTGGCTTCAGAAGCTCTCCTGGAGGTTCTCCAAGTTCAGCTCTGGTCAACGAGAAGCTGCAAACACGCGACAGCCAATGGCTGCCTAATCAAGCAGACAGACAGACAGACAGACAGACAGACATGGCAAGGGGCTCAGCCGCAGCTCGACAGGCAGCGAACCTGGATGAAGCTGTGAGAACCTCCCAACTCCTGCAGGACACACGCCGTCCAATCAACGCTGCTGCTTTCTAATCAAAATGTATGTACGTGTATGTTATGTATCTGTTTATCTGTTTTTGTTTTGTTTGTTTTCTTGTTTTTATCAGACCAAAATAAAATCACTTTACCTAAATCAACCCTGTCCAACCAACGCCGTCCATCTAACGCCGCCCACACACTGTCCTCATGCTGCCCAGCCAATGCTGTCTAGCCAACGCCGTCCAATCATCGCCGTCCACAGGAGCTTTTAAAATGACGGTGGAGCGTTTGTGTGCAGTTTAAGAGTGAAGCATTCTGGGTTGGAGGTGAGGAACATTAATGCAGCTGTGATGCTGCAGTGCAAAGAAACATGATAGTTCCACTGTAGACGAGGGGGAAGCTACGGAGGCCCAACAGTGACCCAGCAAAGAAAACAAGTTTAATAACAAACTACTAAAAATTAAGTTTCCTGCAGAAATTTCACGTGAATGTTGAAGCTGTGAAACTGCCAAGCAGAAAAAACAAAGCATAAATGAAAGTTATGTTGGAACAACAATCTAGTTTTCCCTGGATGACACATGTGACATCATAAAGGCTATGGTTTCTATGGTGATAGACCAAGAAAACAAAAAAGTTAGCATTAGCAGCATTGTAGCATGTCCACCTATTCCAATGGCACAATTCTGATTTTTAGAAAAAGCTCGATATAATAAAAGTTAGAACAGAAGAATAAATATTCTTCAAAGGTTGGAAGTTTTGATGGTTGAATGTCTCTGTGGTTTAAAGTATCAATCAACGTCAGCATTTCATTATGATGGAATTAATCACTGACTTAATTAACCTCCCATTCAAAGAGAGTTGCTAGTAAAATTATGTGTCAAGTGATTAAGACGATCTTGACTAAAACTTAATAAAGAGATCACATGACCCCCTCAGTGACATCAGTGACACCTGCATTCCAGCTTACGTTTTAAAGCCATGTTTTCAGCGTTTCTGTGCTGCCAATAATTCAAAACTTTACAACAACTTAACTCAGTCAGAGCATCAGATGCTGCTCTGGGCCAATGATCCTGGTAGTTGATCCTCGGCATCCTCAGATGTACCGCTAGCATCCTCCTCGGATGTTGTGCTCGCGGCACTAGTGTCCTCCTTGGCTGCTGCGTTAGCGTCCTCCTCAGATGTTGCGCTGGCGACGCTAGCATCTTCTTCAAATGTTGCATTAGCATCCTCCTCAGATGTTGCGCTAGCGGCACTAGCACCTGTCTCGGCTGTTGTATTAGGGTCCCCCTAGGATGTTGTGCTAGTGGCACTAGTGTCCTCCTCAGATGTTACGCTAGCGGCACTAGCGTCCTCCTCGGATGTTGCGCTAGCGGCACTAGCGTCCTCCTCGAATGTTGCGCTAGCGGCACTAGCGTCCTCCTCGGATGTTACGCTCTGATTGTCATTGCGAACTCATGTTCCTCCAGGGTTCCTCCCAGCAGCTCCTGCAGAGCAACGCTAGCAGGTGGAGGTGTCATGGCAGCATGTGTGGGATCCACCTGCCTTCATCTCCTCTGATGGGGATCTGATGTGTCGATGCTGGGTAGATGCGCCTTCACGCACCTGCTGCAGGTTGAGGAGAAGCTGCCTGGCTGCAATCACACACTCAGCCACTGATGTTCCTTTTCCTCGGTGTTTGACTTTAATTTAAGGAACGAGGGGAAGCCGTTCTTTTTGCCAGCCAATCACAATGAGCTATCTTAGATTGCGGCGCGGAGGCTTAGCTCAGCGGATTAGCTCAGCGGCAGTGACATAATCCCTGCAGGAGATGACATTTTATCAAATTATAACTTTCTAAATATATCGGTGAGCTGCCAAAGAGCCTCACGTCTGCATCGAAGGTGACACGGATTGTTGGAAAAGGTCAAGCTGAAGAACCTTCTTCCTCTCTGATGGCTGCACTCAATTAAACATGCTGGTTATTAGTAACTACATCACTAATTCCTGTTATCAGTCACTCGTCTTCTTCATACATGAGTAGTTATGGGTAACTAGTACCCATCACTGGCTATCAGTCTCCATCCTCAGTTATCTGTCCCAGTCGCTGGTTATAGGTAACTAGTCTCATCATTGGTCATCTGTTACCAGCTAGTAGCCGTCTCCATCGTGCGTCTGCTGGTGGAGGCTGAGGAGACCCTGGTGGTGTGTTTGTGACCTGCAGCTTTGTCATCACAGCTAAGGCGGCTTCTCCCATCATCTCCGCTGCCGCTGGGTTCTGCATGCGAGCAGGAGGCTCAGTTTATGACCAACAGATCCATGATCACAATGAGGTTGTTGTCTCATGTTACACAGCTGGCATATGGCCATGCTTGGCCCATGGACCAGAACCGGCCCGTGGACCAGAACCGGCCCATGGACCAGAACCGGCCCGTGGACCAGAGCCAGCCTGTGGACCATCCCTGTCCAGCCCGTGGACCAGAACTGGCCCGTGGACCAGAGCCGGCCCGTGGACCAGAACTGGCCTGTGGACCAGAGCCGGCCCGTGGACCAGAGCCGGCCTGTGGACCATCCCTGTCCGGTCCGCCACGTGCAACAACAAACAATGGAAGGCAGCAAATGTAAATAAATCTTAAGGCAAATTATTCAAATGAAGCTGTAATTTAATTGAAATCAAATAACTTCATTCATGCCGTCGGGGCAGTTTGAGAGCAGGAGGAGTCGTTTAATCCAGTCAAAGAAATTGATATCATACATTTCAAAGCCCATCTATAATGTACCGATGCAGACGAGCGCAGCAGGATTAGCATCATATACACAGTTTACTCACGAAGCAGAAGAATTAACGCTCCATTAATACTCCATCAAATCCTGACAGTTGCATCAGCCGTGAAACATCTCAGTGTCACTTCACAGGACAAAAGAGTTTGCAGTTAGTTGATGCTTCTACATTTCCGACATAGAAACGTCCACGCAGGAAGGTGCTTCGCTGTAACAGTGTCGGCCAATCAGAGGACAGCACGACACGCCTTGATTTCCTTCAGATCCTGAAGAAGGCTCGTGGATGAGAGGTGAAACGTCTTCCTAGACAAATAACAAAGTCCCGTTGCTTCAGTTTAATTTCCTTTGAGATATCTTGAAGAAGCAAAAAAGTGATGTTCAAGTGAGAGAGTTGTGTGTGTGTGTTTTTAATGAAGTTTATCTTTTGCCAATTGTTTGAAAGCAGATGGAAACAGATGATCTTCTTCAATGACCCCGATGACCCCTGATGATCCCTGACGACCATGATGACCCCTGAGGACCCCGATGACCCTGGGCAGTGTGGAGATCTGGGAAACTTGGAATGTTGATCCAGCTCTATCTCTTAGAAAAGGTGATTTATGAAGCCGTATCACAGCAAACTTAGGAACTGATGTGTTTATCGCACGTCCTCCATGTGCGGCGCTGAAAAACGACCCACATCTGCCAGCAGCGACGCGACTTCTGGGAGGCCGTCCGGTGTCCACATGACCTCCACGCTGAAAGGAACTCCCACGAAGACAAACCCTGCCTATGATTCCATCTCTGCAGGCAGCCAAACAGATAAGAGCTCTCCAGAAATGTTCTGGTTTAAGGTCGATGTCGCCGCCGCAAAATTCCACAAACCCACCGCAGTCTCTCCACCAATGGTGGCTCAGCTGCCAGCAGCTGCCGCAAAGAACGCTGGCGAGCCGCCGGAGAGCCGCCGGAGAGCCGCCGGAGAGCCGCCGGAGAGCCGCCGAGGACGAAGCCGGAGCAACGGAGAGAGTATCGGTGAAGGTGGTGGTGGTGGGGGTGTCACACACAGATCAGAAATGTGTGTGAGTGTGTGTGTGTGCGCGTGTGTGAATGTGTGCGTGTGCGCGTGTGTGAATGTGTGTGTGTGCGCATGTGTGTGTTGGGGGTCATCATTTGATCATTTGCGGCGCTGCTGCCGGGGGAGCTCGTGAATGTGGCTTCATCCTCCTTCACTCATATTTGGAGGAAACATGAAACCTTCAGATGCTAAAAAATCTCGGTCAAATCTCAGCAGCTGATTGGCTGCAGAAACATGATTCACTCCTGGATTTATGGTCACAAAAGCAACATGACACAGAAATGAGATGAAATGTTTGGTTCCTGAAGATCGTCTGATTCCAACTCTGATTGTCTTTTCTTGCTGATTAAGTTGATGACGCTCACGTTTGTTTTGTTGTATGTAATCTTGGACTGTGTATGACCATAACCGTATATGACCATAACATATAACCGTAAATGACCATAACATATAACTGTATATGACCATGACCATAACCGTATATGACCATAACATATAACTGTATATGACCATAACATATAACTGTATATGACCATAACATATAACTGTATATGACCATGACCATAACCGTATATGACCATGACTGTACATCTCTCTGGGCTGTGTGTTGTTCCGTTGAGGATCAGAGACACTCGTGTTTCTCTTTTCAAGTTTAAAACGTTTATTGTTCTCACACAAAACGCAGAAATATCTCATGAAGCATGAAAGAACCAAAAGCCACATTAACGCTTCTGCATGAACTGTTTCACCCGCAGCGCATGTGTGTGTGTGTGTGTGTGTGTGCGTGTGTGCGTGTGTGTGCGCGTGTGTGTGTGTGTGTGTGAGTGTGTGTGAGTGTGTGTCTCTCTGTGTGTGTGTTGATTTAAGTGGCAGTACAGACCGATCAAAGTGTCCTCAGTACTTGTTTAAATGTTATTGGATGTGAATATTTGGTGAAGGGGCTCTGCGTGTGTGTGTGTGTGTGTGTGTGTGTGTGTGTGTGTGCGTGCGTGCGTGTGTGTTGGGACCTTAATTCCTCACGCTGCAGATATAAAGACAAACACACTCCAGTGATGTTGGAGATTATTTTTAGACGAACGGCTTTTTAACATTTTTTTCAGTGTTCCCTAAAGATGTGGAATTAAACTCTGTGTGCGTTGTGTGTGTGTGTGTTACTGTGTGTGTGTGTGTGTGTGTTACTGTGTGTGGTAATGACTTCCCTGCACTGCCTCTGACTGGACTGTTTGCCAAGTATGGATTGTGCTAAAGGTTGCTATTAGCATAACGCTCCCAGTGAAAGTGTGTGTTCCTGCATCTCAACCAGCTGTTTGCTGTCTGACATGAGCTAACAGCTAACAGCTATGAGCTAACAGCTATGAGCTAACAGCTATAGGCTGTTAGCTCATAGCTGTTAGCTCTGAGCTGCATTTCCACCGCCGCTACTGTGTTCAGCATGTGGAGGCAGGAGAACCTGGAGGTCCAACAGCAGCAACATCTGAACACCTGCTGGGTTGATGTTGATGCTGGCGGTCACCTTCACTTTGCTGGGAGTTTGAATTTTGTCCGTCCTGTCAGTGAACGCACCACTCATGACGCCGCCCCACATCTGTGGAACTTAAATGCCTCAATACCTGAGGAGCTCATGAAGGTTTGATGATGCAGGTGACGGCTGCCACTGACAGTTCCATGTATGCCGCCACCGCCGCCGCCGCCGTCGCTGTCGCTGCCGCCATTGCTGCTGTTGCTGTCGGGCTGCCGCCGCCGCCGCCGCCGCCGTGTGTTTTAAATCTAAGCTGGTCAGTGAAAGCGGCGTCCTCGCTCCTCCACCATCACGCGACTGCTGGAGTCCTTCATGTGCACCAGAGAGTCTGACGGTGATGATGGAGGCGTGTCCTGAGAGGACCAGCCGACGACTCCGCTACACGCTCGCGCCGCCACCACACGCTCGCGCCGCCACCACACGCTCGCGCCGCCACCACACGCTCGCGCCGCCGCCGCCTTTTATGCTTGCACCGCCGCCACATGTTTGCACCGCCTCTTGCGCTTGTGCCGCCGTCACACGCTGGCACCGCCTCTTGCGCTGACGCCCCCCGCCGCCACCTCCAACCCCCCCCAGCCTGTTTACATTCTCCTCAGGAGCCGGCGGTTCAAACCCAGCGTGACCCGACGAGTGCGAGACAAACGGGGCACAGCTGGCTGCTTAATTAAGATGGCAGACGTGTTGCTTCCACCGTCTCTATTATTCGTGGGGACTGGCGCTCGGGGAGCGTGCCATGACTAACGGCCGCGGTGATTGGCCCGTGGGGAGAGTTTTAATGAACCTGGAGAGGATACGTGCGGAGGAAGCTTCCCGCTTCACTCTGCATGCCGGCTGAGCGGAGCGGGCCCCTGGGGGCCGGGCAGGGAAGCCCCTTTACATCCCAGCGGCTGACCTGCAGTTCATAGTTACCGCTGCAACCCCGACAAGTGAGACAGTCTGAGGACGTCAGCCAATCAGCAGCTGGCATCATTGTGGTCTACTTAAACAACAGAACCTCACCAGAACCGGACGAGAACGGACGTGAGCGCCGAGAATGAAGAGCGGACAAACAGCATCAATGCATTTCTGTCCCGTTTATTATTATTATTATTATCATTGTTGTTGTTGTTGTTGTTATGATTATGATTATGATTATGATTATGATTGTGATTGTGATTATTATTGTTAATATTATTATGACGATGATGATGATGATCAGGATCATCAGTGAAGATCTTTCACCGGAGACAGTGACCTTGCAAATGCTCCGTTAGTTATGCAGCTGCGTCCTGGCTCAGTGCTCCAGCTAATGTTAGCATGATGGTTTGTTGGGAGGAGGCCGTTCCTCTGCCCGTCTTCTTCTGTGGTATCAGTAAGGTAGTTTATCTGAGCAGTTTATTGTGGTATAAAAGTCATTAGATATAATCTCCTAAAAATGGCACATTCGATACGCGGTCTCAATTAACAGTTTCTTCAGCAGTTAAATTCCTCATCAATTTAGGATCAGTCGCTAACCTTCGTGGTTTATATTTCACTTCCATTACTGGAAATATTCCTTGAAGCCAAAAAGTGGTGACGGTCCGATTAACCAACGACTGTCGTCCAGACAGGACGGAACCTGCGTCCGACTGCTAGCGAATCATAACTGCCACTTTATGACCGTTACATGTCACTTTATGAATTGATATTTTTGAGCTGTTGATTAGTAACAAACAAAAATGTAATGTAGACAGAAAGCAGCTGATTGGTTGGCTGATCTGGAGTCTATGTGGTCGTCAGTCTCAGACCATCAGAGAGAACCAGACTCCTCCTCATCGGTGGGAGGCGGCTTCTTCATCTTTCCTCTGGATGAACCATAATGACCCCCCAAAGTCCTGGATGAAGGATTCTCTCAGTCCTCCTGAGGAGGCTCCCCGGGGACCCACGGAGGACGTTTAGCAACTCAACAGCAGAAAAAAAAAGCAGCTGCTCTTCGCTGGCCTCCATTAAGAACATCGCATCTGCTGGGATGAGGCTCTTTATTTAGAGGGAACATGGACTCCTCAGGGAGAAGAAGCAGCATTAGAGGCGGCGCTGATTCTGGGAGGTACATAAACTCTGTATATATATATATATATATGTGTGTGTGTGTGTGTGTGTGTGTACACATATATGGGATGACTGTAACAATGGACACTGTTCTGTAATAAATCTTCAACCCAGAAAAAGGCGGTGGAGGGAAAAGTGCCGGCGTCAGCGTTGGCGTGATGGATTCCTCCGCGGGACGCTTCGTCCCAGGAGAGACGGCGCCGTCCACGCACGCTCGCCACCAAGCACCGGCGCCGCTCCGGAACGTTAATGTGGGAATTCTCCCATCGATGAGCCGTCGGGTCGCGCCGTCATGGCCGCCGGGCGGCAGAGGTGTCTCCCTGTGGGTCGACGGTGTTCCGATCGGCGATCAGATGGCATGTCGACGACTGAAGAACGAAGACGGTCTGTGTTCTACTGGGCAGGTGTCAGCTTCCTGGTGGAGGTGTGTTCATCGGCTCCACCGATTTCAGCTTCTTCATCATAAACTCATTTCCATGCAGCCAGAATTTGCTGTCGATCCAGAAACATCCATCTACGGTGTCGCTCTCTGGCTCAGCGGCCTCGGTGGCGCGTGTGCTGCATGTGTGGCTTTTGCCCTCAGTGTGTTCCTGGAATCCTGAGCTTCCGATGACGCCTCAAAAACAGCAGCTCACCTGATTGGTCACACTGTTGCCAGGTGACCAGCTGTCACGACACCATTTGACAGGAGCCGGAACGGAATACATCGCAAACATGCTGACGAGCATGTTAGCAACGTTAGCAACGTTAGCAACGAGGAGGGCTGCAGGTGCCCGTCAATGATGACATCATCAGTGATGTCACTGACACGATCAACCACATCAGAGCAAGTCCTTCGAGGTTGAGATGAAATCAACAAACAGGAAACTTCAACCAAAGTGGTCCCAGCAGTTCTTGGGTGGTTCTGGTTCAGAATCGACTCACTCAGTTTGCTTTTCATTGCGTCACTGGAACTAAACCTTCTATGTTACGTGTTGTTCATGTGTTCAGGGTTAAACGGGGAATTCTGCCTGCTGGAGGGCAAGTAGATGTTTCCAGCAGAACCTGAACCTGAACTGGACCCTGAACCTTCAGCTCCGGATGTTTGGACACCAAACTTTTCTTGGTCAGTGGGATGAGGAACAGCCTGATGACCATTTGCCAGGGTGCAGGGAGAATGCTAGCCTGCTAGCAGCAGTGATGCTAATGTGGCACCTGCCAACAGACATGGCGGACACGACCGGTGGAGAGGAAAAGGAGGGATCATTCATGGTGGCCAGGACACCAGCGCCATGGCCGGGACATGTTGGATTGCAGTGTTTCATGCAGGTGTCCTGTTGTCACGGTCACCATAGCGACGTGGCCGGGCTCGCCTCGGCGCTCACGACCAAGCACCAGCAGTCATCACAGCCAGAATGGCGGCAAAGCAGCGAGTCCACGGATCTCAAACAGAGAACGACAGCGGCGCCGCGTCTCTGTGCTGCGACGCCTGTCGGCTTCAACTGTTGGTTCCGACCCGGACGAGCGACCCGGGTGGCTTTGAAATCTGAGCTGTGACCCAGCAATGACCTGTGAGAGGGCGGTGCTGGGCCCAGATGGTAATATGGAGGATATGAGTGAGGTTAGGAGGAGCAGAGTTGGGTGTCTGGGCGCCGCCCCCTCTACTCGCCGTTATATGAGGCAGCGGGAATGCTGGGAAATGGCTGGTCTCATTACAGCAGGTGAAGTCCCCCCGGACATCAGCGATAAAGACGCCACAGCTCCGGAATATCAAAGGTATCCTTGGCAGGACGATATCGACGGTTTATGATGTGGCATGAAATGAAATGATGAAATATGGTAATCTGGCGAGCGCGTGTGGAGTCAGCACTTCACGGCACTGGCGGATCACGAGGACGCAAGTCCAACGGCTCGGTGGTCTGGAGGGTGAAGGGGCGTGTCCAGCAAAGCACCAATCAGCTCATCGGGTTAAAGCATGATGGCAAAGTCTTCCTCACAGAAGGATGAACAACGCCAGAGCAAAGCCGGGTTATGAATTGTGCTCCCGCTTCTCACCGCTGCAGCGCCGTAAGTCATATTTCTGAGCCACAGCGACCTCTGCTGACGCTCGTGGACGTTGCAGCACATTGCTGCATTTAATTCAGGTGAGATGGAGAGAAAACAACTGCTGCCAGGTTATTTGAGGGTAAAAACCGGCGACGTCCTGGAGGCGTTTACAGACTTCTGTTTAGGAATTATTCATAAAGTGGAAACGACACATAACGCAAACTTACACTGAGCTCGTAATGTCGTGGAGATCAGTGGTTCTGGTCTGGCTTCTGGTTCTGGTCCTGCTTGGGGACCCAACATCACAACCTAACTAACGAGCTGTGGCCCAAATGGGGGGGGGGGGGGGTGCACCTTCTAAAATATATTTAATGGAAAGCTGGTGCAGTTTGAAGCTGAGATATTACAGAATATCAATATAGTTTAATGAAAAACCGAAACGACCAGCAGGCGGCGATGCTACTCGCTGCATATTTACTCAGACTAAAAAGGTGCATCTAGACACAAGGTTTGATGAATATTAATGTGACTGCAGCTGTGATAACCTGCAGCACTGGATACACACTCATGTATCCACTCATGCTGCTGTGCCCTTAATTATAATATTCAATCAGTAGCCCTTCATAAACCGTTGATCATGAGGCTGTTACAACATTCGTAACACTTCATAATTTCTGCCTTTTTAACAGGTTTAACAAGTCCAACTCCTGACTCATGTCATGTCATCGCTGTCATATTTGCGTTTCCAGGCTAAATTAGCATATGAAAACAAACGCTGCGGGTCGCCTTCTATGCTGCGAAATGGTGGGTGTCAGTTAGCATTGCAGGGCATCATCGCCACCTACTGTTAACGAGGGTGAATAGACGGCCGCCCGCTACATGCAAAATCTCCTTCAAAATAAAAGCACCAGAAAGGGCCCCTTTTGGGCCTCGAACCTCCAGTTGATCGCTGATCACAATCACCGTTCTCCAAGATCAGCGACTGAATGAAAATGAGGGATTTATAATCAAACTTTCATTGAACTGCCGCATCATCATTGGATGGTCTGCAGCTTCCAGCACGACGGCGACGGCGGCGACGGCAACAAGAAACTTGATTCGGACGCACTTGTCTCATCAGTGTTATGAGGGTTTGCTTTCCAGTAAAAACTGGATGCAGATAAAAATGAGGTGGAGGGTCGAGTGAGCCGGGACGTGTCTCCTGCAGGCTGCTCCGCTCGTAGCAAAGGTCGTCCGTACAACACTGAGCATGTGCAGAACAAACTTTGACAGCTTGTTTCCTCCCGGCAGTGCTGCGTTTGTCCCTGCGCATCGCCACCCCGCCGCCCCGCTGTTGCACCGCCCCGCCGCCCCGCTGTTGCACCGCCCCGCCGTTGCACCGCTTCGCCGCCCCGCCGTTGCACCGCCTCGCCGCCCTGCCGCCCCGCCACCCCGCCGCCCTGCCGCCCCGCCGCCCCGCCGCCAGTGTGGGTTCTGGGTGACGGACTCACAGAGCGAGCGGTGCTTTGTTTGTGGAGATAAAAGTCTGGCGTGTCAGAGACGGCGAGGGAGGCTGAGTCTGGCTGAGGAATCGTGATCAGCCAACGGCGGCTGCGTCTCAGCTCCTGACAGCCAGGGGGCGGGGCCAGCTCGCTCCTCCGAGGCTGAGCGGCACCGTGCTGCCGCCGTCTTCAGCAGGATGAGCTCGCGGCATTCTCATCACACAAAAGGCTCGATGGCAGCGGCATGTGGGTTACGTCGGCCATCTTTGCTTCATGTGACACGTGATCATTTCCTGCAGATGGTCGTGTGACCTGCGATGACATCCAGGAGCTCTGCTGGTTAACGTGGAGGAGCGGCGTCCAGCTCCTTTAAGGCTCCTCCATCTTGCCAGCGGCGGTTAGGGTTAGTTTGTTTTCATCATATTTGTTTGAATGGCGCCGGTTTATGGAATGACGCTGTTGCTTCCAGTCGGGTTGCAAGAAAGTTGAAGGTTAACTAATCATTTGATAACAGTTGTCGTCATGGTTACAGTAACGATGATCGGATCAGAAAGGAAACTCTATGATTGGGGGCGTGGCTACCTGGTGACTGACTGCTTTGGCAACTCGTGTTCCAGTCGGATCAACTCCTCACTCGCTCAAGCTCCACCCTCTCTTCTGAATATGCTAACCCTCCAGCTGGAAACAAACAATTAGTAACTCATCAAAATACTGAGGCTTTGTTCATCATACTGCATATATATTGCTTTCGTACTGCATTTGTACTACGATTGTACTGCATTTGTACCGCGCTCGCGCTGCACATCCTCAGTAACTCACGAGATCTGCTGCTCAGTGAACTTGGAGTTGGTTGGGACGAGAACTGATGCCCAGGAACCACTGGAATCTCACAGGGTTGAAAGAGGCTCAATGACTCACCTGTGTGACAGAGAGGATGATGGGAAGTGACTCGGGAGAAGTGTGTTGTCATGGTGATATGAAGCAGACGATGCTGGAGAGCAACACTGAGCTGATTTGTGGCTGATTTTCATCTTCCTGAAAGACGCCATTGAGCCGCTCTGCTGCAGTGAGACACACACACACACACACACACACACACACACACGCACACACACACACACACACACACACACACACAAGCACACCAACCTACACTTGAAGCT
>CAAKHG010041311.1:11581-27130 GCA_901007715.1 Dactylopterus volitans | reverse complement strand
AGCCTCAAGGCAGACGCGCACACACACATACACACACATATATCTATATGTATTTGTTGTCAGCGCTGACAGGTCTTCCAACAAAACACTGGCTTCCCCTTAAAGGCACCCTTTAGGTTTTGATAAACATAGTTGACGGGAGTGAGCTCTACACCCGGCTTGTAAATGCTAAAGCTGCACTCGCGTGGTACACCATGAGGCTCTGTGATCGCGAGCCCGTCGGTAAAGGCCCGAGGATAGATGAAAGGAGGCGTCATGGCGTCTACCTCCAGGTTTTTTGTTTTTTTGTTTTTTTTTTCCACTCACGCCATTCACTGTGGTGTCTCTTGTCTGTAGCGCCTATACTCACTTTTTTTTTCATTTCCTGTTTTTCCTCCCCACAGCTCCTCTGAGAAATCCTTGCCCTGGAGAGCTGCAGGTATGTCAACTCCGAGATGATTGTTTTCCTTTCCGTCCTCCATGACGTTTCATTCCTCTTTCAAAGTGAACGCGCGCGGCCCCGCGTGTGCCGCCCTCTCCGTTACTTGGTTTGGGCCCTGCATCTCATGCGATCATTCACCAAGTATTGATGAATTTCTGCTGCTGTTTGACTATTTACACTTTTTGGACAGAACTCTAGTCTGTAAACGCTGCCAGACAGATTCTCAGGAGGTGCGATGGTGTTGGTCTAATCCTTTGCTCCCCCCGGGGAGACTCTATTGAAGTGTCCTTGAGCGGGACGCTGAACCTCTCGTTGCCCCTGACGATCGGGGTTGGCACCCTGCTCAGCAGCCTCCATCATGGGGGTCTGAACACGTGCGCGCGAATGAGGCAATATTGTTCAGTGCTTTGGATTAAAAAAAAACGGCAGCCAGGTACCATTTATAAAATGTGTCAGTGGAAAAGACGGTTCTGTTCGGTATCGCGGTGCTAAAATGAGGTTAACACAGGTAAGATGTGACTGCTAAGTGCTTGTAGGTTATTTGATATTGTCAGAAAGGTGAGCGTGTGCGTGTGTTTGTGTGTGTCCATTGATGGGCTACGTGCAGCGCGGCCACATCTGAGTTTGCCTTAGACTTTCCAATCAAGCTTCCATTAATTGACAGCCTCAGGTATTTTCTTGCTCTTACCTCCATGTAATCTAAACCCGCCCACTCAAAGACAACACTGTTGCGCCTCGGAGTGGAGCAGTCTGTCTCTCTCACACCCTTTTAGTCTGTTTGTTTATTTTCATCTTGAATGGATCTTCAAGAGAGTACAGATAATGAATTGAATTTACTAATGTTTTTCATGGCTTATTAATTGCACAGTGGAACATTTCTGTAATGGCCATTAATCTTTTATTGTCGATCCTGTCAGAGGAGCCCGTGGGGGAGGTGTGTGTGTGTGTGGGGGGGGGTTATACTTGTACATATGCACAGGGAATATTAATACGACTTGGTCGTCTCATTTGCTGCTTGCTCCCCATTTTCATGCTGAATACATTTCATTAAAGTTGTAACGGAGCCGGGAACTAATCAAAATTGCTGTTTTGTTCCGTATTGATTTCTCATTCCACTGTAGATGATGAATGATAGTCAGATGTGGTAATGTACTTTTCCCTATCTGAATGAATCAGAGTCTAAATGTGTGGCACCGAGCATAATGGGCCACGTTTAACTGCGAGGCTTATTGGCCTTGCGAGCCACCGTGGCGTCTGCGCCGTCTCTGAATTTGGAAATTGAAAGTGCTGCGCAAACAAGCCTCAAGAAATGTCACCGCAGTCGCACCTCATGTCTGTGGAGAGAAGAAGACAAGAACCTTCTTCCCTTTATCTGCATACTCTCTTGGCAAGTCTTCCTTTTCTTTTCACGCGGCGTCTTTTAACTCCTTTCAACAATGCTCTTTTGTCGCCGCGGGTCTACGTTTTGTCGTACGACACAAGTCGACATCTGAGGTTTACGCGTTTTTAATGCGTTTAAATCCAGCAAACTGCTTGATCTGCCAACAGCCCTCTTGTTCGGTATTAAGGAACTGATTGATTGCGCTGTGTAAATTTGGCAGCAATATTCTATGATTTCATCAATTACAGTATTCAAAGACAAGAAATTGAAGCAGGGGACCTGCAGAGTTCTAAGACGGCATTGCACCACTAAAATAGGTGGCAGCATGGGTTCGCGTCACAACCCTCTTCCTTTTCCTTTTCTCCCTTTTCTGACAGGATAAAATGAACGGCTCTTTGCGGAGCCGTCATGTCATGTGTGAAAAAAATGGATTCATATGGCAGGCTTGTGAATGCCTCCGCCACACATTTGTATTTGCAGCCAGGAACGTTTCATCTTCGTTGTTTGCATGAGAGCATTTGTCTCTCTCCCACTCGGATTCTTTGTCTGTCGCCTATCTGCCGTTTTATCAAACGGGGTCAAGGCTCAGTATAAAAACCCTGTGGCCTAAAATGACACCCTGCACCAGATGACATGGAATTTACTGCCAAAAAGTGACAAAGCCCTTTAGTTATGACATTATTTAGGTATAGAGGGCTCTCTGGTTGGTTCTATTGTGGTTCCTAGTGATTTTCAAATGCGATTTTGCCCCCCGACTCTCTAATTGTAACAAAGAAAGGGAAAGGCGGCTCCCGAGGGAGACCGAGCTGGCAAGCAAGACGGGACAGAAACAGGAACTTTATTACTTTGTAATCTTATATGGGATTGTGTAATGAACGTGACACAGCACCATTGTTGCTGCTGGTGAGGATGCTTGCCCTGGATTAGAGCGTTAAGGTATTGAGGCTGAGGAAGAGACGGAGACGGAACCTCTCGCGCCAGCCCTGCCGGGCGTTTGTTCCAACAGTAGAAACTGGCTTTAGTCAATCCCATTTACAAATGGACAAATGCACTTAGATGTCGCAAGATGGGAACATGAACTTCTGCGCCGTCATAGACAAGTGATTTCGCGGATGTTTGCCGCAGGTCAGCCCGGGGCAACGGGACACCTTTTATTCATTCAGCGCTCTTGTCACACACCAGCTAACGAGGCATGATGTCTGCCGACTGTTCCAACCACGGCAACCTACTGACACTGGTCATGCTTAACTGGACTGTAATTGTAGAGAAATATCACGCGCACAGGCCTGGCTGTCACCACCGGAGCGCGGTCGCCATCGCTGTCGAGAAAAACGCTTCCCCGTCCTACATTCGCGCCTCCCCCAAATAAGCAGGGCGGTGAGGTTTAATGAATCAGCCGAACGCAATCACGAAATTAATGTCGCAGAAATTAGTGCCTGTTTATCGTTCCCTCTAACCTCCCCAGAATGTTTTGAATATTTTAATCTTTCAGTCCAGAGCCGAGACTCTGCAACCGTTCCAGCCGCCGAGCTCTCCCTCTCGGTCTGACTCCCTCCCCCCCGCCTTTGCTGTGTCTTTCCCAGATGCCTCCGCCTCGGGGGATGCCAAGTCACGGGTGACTGACAGCTCCCAGTCGCCCAGCTACCGCTTCAGGACCGAGTCCGAGCAGGTGTCGCTGTATTCCCCAGAGCAGTCCTCCCTCCATGAAAGTGAGGGTCTGTTATTGCTTTCTCTGTCTTCTGCAGTTCCATTTTTTTCCCCCCTCACTTGCACCCCTAAGGTTCTTGTCACTTTAAAAAAAAAAAAAAAAAAATTTTAATGGCAATAACTTAGCCACGAATAGACCCTTCACTTGATGGTATCGGTTGAATCATGCGTCATCCATAGCGATCTCCCTTGAACGCTACTTGTCACAGCACATCACTCACTGGCCGGCTACCCCCTGCCGTGGCGTTTGCCATTAGTAAAGCCGTCCAGGTAAAGGTCATGTCTATTATGAAAGCCTCTGTGATGTGTCCGTCTTCTTCTCCTCTTGACCCACCCTCTCCTCTCTCCATTTGATTTCGGTCTTGATCTTTTTTTCTGTTTTTCTCTCTCTCTCTCTCTCCCTGCCATTTTCTCTCAGGGTCCGCGGGGAACTCGCGGAGCTCGACTCAGATGAACTCCTACTCGGACAGCGGCTACCAGGATGCGAGCAGCGGCTACCTCAGCAACCAGAACCCGGCCAAGGCTGAGCTGAGGATGCAGCACTCCTTCCCTGGAGCTGGCACGGGCACCCTGTTGAGGAATGCCAGGGCTGAGGGCCAGGCGTCAGCCCAGGTGCCGCCAGCATATGCTCATGCAACATATTGATGTTATCAGGGAAAAAATAGCAGGCTGCGCTTTTCTGTAAACAACTTATCTTCCGAACGGCATCAGCGTGTAATTTATGTCTTGAGTAAGCCACTTTCGAGGGCTCACGCCCCACGAATGTCCCGGAGATTTAACTCTTGGCGCCAAAAGAGAAACATGTGTGGCATTGTTTTTGTTTTTTTTCAGTGAGGGCGTTAATGTAATCCTTTTAAGGCACAGAAGTTACACGGTCTTCTCAACACCATGATATGGTCATACCTCATACAGAGTTATGCACAGAGACCAATGAGAAAACCAAATTGCCTTGTGACACATTGCAAAGAGATTGGGAAAATTAAATATGACCTAGAGCAAAGTAATCTCCTGCAGTGAATTGTTTTATGTGATGTGTTATTTAGAAATTCATTATATTTTTTCGGACAAGTCAACAGACACGAGCAGCATGATTGGTAATGATTTTATAGCTCCTGAAGGATGTGAGGAAACAAATGAAACTCTTTTTGTTCTTCTTCCCCCTTTCTTTTCAAAAACAACAAATGAATTCCCAACCTGCAGGTCCCATCAGTCACAGCAGCAGTGCCTGGCCGTGCAATGAGGAGGGTGAGCTCAGTGCCTTCCCGCTCTCAGTCGCCAGCCTATGCCAGCAGTATGTCCCCCTCCCGCGGCTCCCTGCGTACCTCAGTCGGCAGTGCCTACGGCTCGCCCATCGTTACCGAACCCAAACCCCTCTCCAGCATCTTCTCCACCACTTTGCCCTCTGCCCAGCGCACCGGCACGACTGGCGGCGGCTCCCCCTACTCCACCCTGAAAAACTCCCCCGCCGCCCTGCGACGCATGGGCTCCGCGAACTCGAGGTCGGGCAGCGCCAGCCGCACAACCTCGCCCTACCAGGCCTCGGCGGGGTCGGCGCCGGGCCGCGTGGGCTCGCCCCTGACAATGTTGGACAACATCAGCCCTCAACTGACTAAGCAGAATGGTCACTCGTCGTCTCCGGTCAGGGCCAGCATGACTGCCGTGCCCCAGCACTACAGCTCCACTCTGCCCCGCTCCATGCTCCACAACACCGACCCCTACGGACCCCAGAGTTATGACATTTACGAGAGGATGACGCGACCTGACGGCCTCACAGGTGCTGAGATGCATGCACACACACACACACACGCACACACGCACACGTACGCACACACACGCGCGGTTTCAACTATCTGTATATTTTTTCTTGTGTAAATGTCCATTGACACAGCTTTGTGGATCACTGCATGTCTGTGCGCGTGTGAGTGTGTGTGTGTGTGCGCGCACCCCCCATAGTAATGTGGACTTACAGCACAATCTTTGACTGCTGAGCTTTGACCAAGATTGCCATGCCCTCCTTGGTCGTCAGTTCAAATTTATGTTTTGTAACGTATATTGCCCTTCAAAATTCCCGATAACGTGCTCATACATGGATGAAAACGCACACTTATGCTCCCTTTGTTTTGTAGGCTGTCACATAATTGCTTATAAAACATTCTTACTTCTTGTGCAGAGGAAATTGCAGCGTAGGGTGTAAATATTTGGACAATGATGTGTTTTTTTTTTTCCCTCGCTGGCTTGTTGGCTCTGCTCTCTGCACACTGAATCTGAGAGGAAGGACTGACTGCGAGGTCAGCGGCTGTCCTGGAGTGCAGCCAGAATATCTTTGGCGCTGCTGAAGATATTTAGATACCCATATCTCTTTAAGATATAAAGATACAGCTCAGACTATATAGCTTTGCTAGAGAGTGTAGTTCGTCGACTTTAATCAAGCGTTTGGGGGAATGTGTGGAGTTACCGTGTGTTGGTAAGTAGGTGAAGAATCCTTAACCTATTATTTTGATGAGTGCATTAGCATGGCTATCAGGAACGCCAGCTTGAGAAGTATGAGGTGCCTAAACAACGTGTTTTTTTGCGTGTGAGAGCGCGTGCAGTAGATTCAGAGCATTTAACGTAGATCCCAAGATGACTATTGGAGAACCTCCCTGCCTGCTTGTGAGGTTTCCTCTTAGCAGAAAATGCACACAAACAAGGTCTGTTCTATTTTTTTTTTTTAGCTTTGTTTCCTGGTCAGACGTGTATCGTGTGCCCACAGCTCTCCCAAATGGTCACGCTTATTTCCCGCGGATACAGACCTGGCATTGACAGACCGTTGTAACGTGATAGTACCACAATACATGAAAGTCATGAAAGGACCTAAAGTCATTATTTGAAGTCGGCAAAAGTGGAGCTCTCCTGAAAAATAATTAAAAGCAAGCACTTATACGGTAAATCACTGTTATACCATGACAAGGTTAATGGACTCTTTTTCTGCTTCCCTTCATGCTGCCTGGGGATATCCTCAGATGCCCTGCTCGATGATGACGTTCAAGGTGAACATTTTAGCTTGTCGTTTTCATCAGTTTCTCCATCGTCATCGTCCGCGTTGTGACTCACGCTGGTGCCACGCGTGCACATGTTCCCTTTTTCATTTGATCCCGGGTAGATAAGCATCCCCAACTAGTCATCATTTTACCATTGGATGTTCTCTGTTGTTGTGTAGTCATCTACTCGGGTTTGTGTTTTTCTGCGATTTAATTACGCAATCTGCAAGGCGGGTCTGGACATCACGTCTGAAGAACATGATCATGTATATGACCAATGTCCTAAATTGTCACAATATACTTGATTTACTTGATGCAGCTTGAATCAGTATTCATATCATATATTAATTGTGGTTGTGGTTGACGACTTCAGACGACATGGCAACAGAACATACTCTTTAATTACAATGATAAACACGTTGAGCAGCGCACAGCTATTATACATTTCCTTTTTTTTTGCAGGACATAATGAAATGTATTAGACAAACACGAATTTGCCTCTAACAGCCTTGAATCGGTCATGCTGTTTTGCTCTTTTTGCTCGCCATTGTGACTTTCTCAGATATTAGTGGGGGTTTGTTTCCCAGCAGGCAGCAGATGTCAATCTCCGCCTCACTGAGTGGAAGATGTTCGCGCCTCTTCACCGTCCCTCGTCTTTCAGTAGTGGGCGTTTTTTTTTGTTTTTTTTAAATTTACCCTTATTTTGTGATGAATGTTCAGAGCTTTGACTCCCATGCAGCTCAGTTTGTCTGCAATTAATTTTCACAGTTTGTCACTGTTATTATGGAATTTATAAATAATTATAATCTTTACGTTCTATTTTCTTTTCACACCCAGTTACACTACAAATGAAAAACACACACACACACACATACAATAATGCCATAACGAATGACGTCTCGAACAGGGTTTTACGTCCCCGTCCTCTCAGCAAAGTGAACGTGCTCACATCCCCTTAAGAAAGCGAGTTACGCAGGTAATCGGGGATTACATTTACAAGCACGGTAGTAACCTGGTTACCGTATATCTGCAGGATTAGATCAGACAATCCCCTCTCATGTCCTCCCGTATTGGAAAATCCCGTGGGTTTACGCTTGTTCCCAAACTTCAGACCTGAAGTCGAGGTGAAAGGACAGCCGAGCAGAGGGCTGAGATGTGGCAATCGCTTAGATACGGGGACAACGGCGCACACTTTGAGACGGACTCTACCTGCGCTGAATTGTACGTGGGGGGGGGGCAGTACGGTCGGGACTGAAAATGAATTGCTCGCTCGCCTCCACTCCGCTCACCTGGCTGCCTGAGGTGGGCGCGAGTGTCGGATTGGTCCGTCTCAAAAAAGTCAAAACAGCCCTGCGAGCCCTGGCATCGGGAAGGTGCGATGGCGTTGATTCCCACAGCTGGTCGATGAGGTATACCGCCGCCAGGAAGCGCAGGTTGACACTTTGCAGTTTTGGCCCTTAGTTTCCACTCTACAGACAATTTGCAGAGCTCGCTGACGAAAGCTCCTAATTAGAGGCAAGTCGTGCTTTATGTGTGAAAGAGGCTTGTCATTGCATCACGTCCCGTATAAATATCTGGGATCGGTCGGTGACGTGCTGCTCTCCTGAGAGCCACAGTGACGGCGCACAACCCGGCCCTGAGGGCAACCATGGGGGAGGGGTTTGTCTGTGTTGGGGACCAGGTAACCCCGTTCGTGTAGCACCGCGAAAACCACAACCGGATCCCGATTCAGGACGGCACGCAATGTAGCGGAAATGTGATTATTGCAGCAACATTTGAAAGTCACGTAGTGTGAATGAACCGCCACACACACACACACACACTCCCACACCCACGCCCCCCTTCCCCACTGTCTCCTTTTATCTCGCTTACACTTCGCTGGAGCCCAGCGTCTACCCCAGTCATTTTGTCACAAGTGTCTGATGAGCCACGGCGGACCCGCGGTGGCGTGGTCGGGCTCGTCTTCCAAAGCGTCTGGGTGACGCCGTCCTGACAGTTTAACCTCGATAATGTTGCTGCTGGTGGTTCCACGTAGCCGTTCGCCGATGTGGTCCTCACCTCCTTCCAGCTGTTGCACGTTTTGCGGCTTTTTCGTCTTTGCCCCTCAGTAGAACGCCGTCGTCCTCCGCTGTGTTCTCGCTCTTTGCCCCTCTGCTTTCTCTTCCCGGTGATTCCTCCCTCCACCCACCTGCCGCCTCTCTCTCCCTGTCTCTCCCTCTCCCTGTCTGTCTCTCTCTCCGTCTGTCTCTCTCGTTCTCTCTCTCTCTCTCCCTCTCTGTCTCCCCCTGCAGTGGCAGGAAGTCGTACCTTTCCTCTGCTCTTGAAAAATGGAAAATGAATTCAAATTGTCCCTAATAATTTTCCCATAACAGTCAAAGGCCATTTCACAGCGGCGAGAGACAAAGCAAGAGAATAATGAATAAAGAGGCTGCGCTTAAAACGGCACATCTTCATGTGTTGCGCCTCCACCTGCCGCCGTGGTTTTCCGCCACGCTGCACTTTGCATTATGTATGAAGGTTCTGTCCGGTGACCGTCCCGATTTTTTTTTTTTTTTTTGTTCCTCTCGCTGTGTTATGTTGCTGGAGGGGTTTTAAGTGTATTTTTGTCGTGGAATGCAGTCAGCTGCACTCATTTAAGTGTTTGTTGCTTCAGAGCGAGCGCGCGCCAAGCCGCCACCGCCCTTCATCTAGCCTGTGCCAAGTGTAATCTGTTAAAGCCACTGCGAGAGGGCTGAGGGGGGAGAATTAAATGACTTTAACGCACCAGGAATGTGGGCCATTCATCCTCAATAGACAGCGCCGTGTTATTTCTCCCTGACAATTTGCAGATGCTTTTTTAGAAGTGACTGCATCCCGTCTATCAGCAGCGGCAGAATAAAGAAGGCGGGCGGATTAAGTCTCCTCTAAGGTTGTTTGAATGTTGCTACTTTCAGGAGTCAGGCTGCTGAGAGGGAGAGATACGCACAAAGGCTCCGGTGTCGGCAAAGAGTCTGCCCTCCACACTCGGTCGGAACTGCCAGGAACCCCGTTGACGCGGCCGGGCCTTACTTGGGACGGGGAGTCTGCGGCGGTCCTGGGCGGCCTCATTAACCCTCTTTTCATCTGCATCCTTTCTGTCCCCCCTCCGCCCGCGTGTGTGCTCCTCTGTTTTGTGTTCCGTTGCTCCAGCATTTCCATATGTCTTTCCATGACCTCTCCGCTTTCATATCCTCAACCCCTTTAAACCTTTGAGCGAGGGAAGCTGAACTGATTTCCTGCCAAGCTGCTGCTAGTGGCTTTTGTGTGCACTGCCACAAATTGAAAGGCTTCCTGGACTATTGAGTGTGCCCCTACAATACCAAAAAAAAAAAAAAGAAGAAGAAAAAAAACAGCTTAATTCTGTTTCAATCTCTGCCCTTCACAGCAAGTACCTGTTTATATGTCAATCCATAGTTGAGTCTCATATAGCCTGAAAGCTATTTAGGTGTTTTATATAACCCTTGGTTTAATGTGCAGGAACTTGATATATGAAACAATGACTTAGTTTTGCGGTCAGTCGCGGCCCCGTGTGCAGCTCGCACGTGTGGTGAGCTGAGAATGGATTTTTCTCAGTATTGCAGACATCAGCAAGTTAAGTTTGCACTGGTCGCCTTTGCAAGTTATTGTAAACTCACCGTAAACAGACAGAAAGATGGATATTTTCTGGCTGTGCGTGATGGCTTGATTCACTCCTGATTGCCATTCCATCACTATGGAATGGTAACACATCACAGCAGACCTCCATGCATTGGGATTTTCACACAGTACATTTAAAACGATATAGAATGGCCATGCCAACATAAGTAATCACAGTTTGGATGTAGTCTGGTATCCAACTGTGTGTCTAATCGCCATGAGCCTGTCGCGTAGACTCTCATAACGTGTTGCTAACGTAGCTGGAAGTTAGCGGGGACCAGATGCTCGACGCCCCCATGAATCTGCCACCGCACTTGTAAAGACTCGGCGCTCCAGGGATCAGCTTCAGTCTGGCCCCGGTGTCCACATCTGAAATCTGCACCCCACCTCCCCCCCACCCACACACCCCGCCACCCCACCCCGCGCTCTCAAAGGAGGCAAACAAGCTTACTTATTAATATCCCCTGTCTCAAGCTGTGACAAGAATCCTCCCTTCGACGTGTTCTGGATGGCGGCGCTGCGGTTTCGCGGCAGCCTTGCGCCCGAGCTCGCGCTGCTGGAGAGGACCCCGAGTGTTGTCTGGAGGCTCATGAAATGTGCAACGAGCAGTTAGTTGCCAACTGTACAGGAGTCCTCTGGGGTTCACAGTTTAGTGAGCGCCGCTGATGTGAGGTGTAACACAAACACGGGCTTGCAGATCTCTCGTGATGTGCGGGCGCGCCTGACAGAAATGTGCGCCAGCCGAAAAGCCTGCCCCTTTTTCAGCCATTGTTTTTCGCCGATTTTTTTTTATTTTTTATTATTATTATTTTTTTAACTGTGCCCATTTGTCTTCATTTTCTCTCACGGGTGATTCAGACCTGCACAGTTAGAGCCTGACCATTATTATGCCTCTTAAATAAAACAATGTACTTAGCCCATCTTTCCAGAATTTGATCTAAAGTCCAATTTTTCCATTTTTATATTTTGCCTGTTTCTCAGTCTTTTTTTTTTTTTTTTTTTTTTATCGTTTAGAGTGAAATAAGCTGGAAGGCATCGCAAGTCTTGCATAGTGATACTTTGACAGGGGGTAGACTGACGGATTTGGGTTGTTAACAGAGCTCAGCCCTTTAACACTGAGCAGTCGGCGCGATCACGGAGCCGCTCTGCCGCCGACTACGAATCCGCTAACCGCTTCGCCGCCTCTGCAGGGATACGGAGCTCATACGCCAGTCAGCACAGCCAGCTGGGCCAGGACCTGAGGTCGGCCATGTCCCCCGACCGCAACATCGCGCCGATCTACGAGGACCAGACGTTCCAGGGCCCGCTGTACCGCAGCCCCAGCCACACCCAGCAGGGCACCATCTACAGGAGCCCCTCAGGTACGTGGCGCGCCGCGCCGGCGGGAGGGACGTCGATAAAACAAGCGGCGGAGGACGTGTCGACGCCGGCGCTGAGCGGAGACGCGCAGCCCGCCAGTTCATTTAAATGCAGCCAGTGCGCTCGCTCAGTGGGGGGCTGGCAACACCGGGAGCTCCACCGAAACAATAAGGGTCATCTTGTAAGATGTGGGCCTTTTTTATTTTTTTTATTTTGCTGAAACACAATGTGACATCATTTCTGCATGGCACTGCGTTGGCCAGCTGCACACATACGGGCGTGCGTTGCGTGGAAGTGAGTGTTATGGCTGCCACGCGGCGTTTTTAGTGCACGACGAGCCTTTTTAACTCCAAATCTTTTACTCCTTCTGTAATGTATTTCATTGACCCACTGAAAGCTTTAACAACGCGCCCCGAGCCAGCATCGACTGTTATCAGTCTGAATCCCCTCTGGCACAATATATAATTCACACCCACCCCTGTGTGTAGTCTTTACTGCCTCCCATCTACTGATCTGACCCACCTTTGGGAAGTCTGGATCCATAACGCGCTGTCTTTTATGGTTAATACAACGGCTGAAGGCTCTGTTATTACACTGCGGGTTATTTTGCGTGGCACTTCATTTGTAAGACCTTTTGCGCCGGACTGTTTGGTGGAAAACATTTTTTTTTAAATTGGTGGTTTGTTTTCTTTTTTTTTTTGGGGGGTGGGGTGTATCACGCAGTAATTGTTAAATGTGAAGCCAAAAGACAGCTTTCCGATGGTGAGTCCCATTAAGATGACAGGACTTGACTGAACTGCAACTTTTCATTTGCACACCGTTTTCAGACAGCTTTAAAGACAAGATATAATGTGCTAATTTGTGAGCTTTAGAGTTATTGATTGGCAGATTTTGTTACCTTGGGAAAGAGCCAGACTAGCTCTTCCCTCTGTTTCCAGTCATCCATCTTTAGATTTAGCATACAGACATGGCATATCTCTCTCTCTCTCTCTTTCTTTCTCTCACACACACACACACACACACACACACACACACACACACACACACACACACACGCACACACATGCACGCGCGTGCGCGCACACACAGTTCTTAGCCAGTCACAAACTCTTATTCCTCATGCTGTGGGGTCATGCAGGTGGAGATAAGCGCCACATTTTTACTGGTAATATTTTAATATTTGGCAGACACATTTTCATATCAGGAGCACTTTATTGTTATTATTATGTCTCGCTTTCTTCCTCTTTTCTGGGGACCCGGCTCAGGTGTATTGTCATCTCTGGAGCACACAATTTCTCTGTCCTTCTGTTTCTTTCTCTCTCTCTCTGTCTTTTTTTTTTTTTTTTTTTTGTCTCAGGGTTCTATTTCTCTTTCTTTCTGCCACTCTCTCCCTCCCTGCCTGCCTGCCTGCCTGCCTCCACTGCCTGGCAGAAAGGGTGAGACATGAGTTGATAGGCAGGTGCTGTTATGTCATCCTGCCACAAAGGAGTGCATTACCCATGTGTCACACCGAGAATGGGATGAAGGATGGACGAGGGGGGAGGGCGAGGGAGGGGCGCGGCGCTGCTTGGTTAGCTACATCCGCAGCTTCCTGTCTTCGAGCGCTCTCCTCTCAGCATTGCCCCTGCGTCAGATACACTTCACCGAAGCACAGCCTCCACTCAGCCTCCTCCTTAGCGCACCGGAGATCTGATTAGGCGGATAAGTCCACAAATAAACGCTTATTGACGCCATGATGAAGGCCCACAAACAAGCTCTGTAATGTGTTTCCGTGGGGTATGTCGAGAGCAGGCGAGTGGGGCAGTGCTGCAAGGCTCAGTATGGAATAGATGTTTTTCTGTTTTTTTTAAAAAAAAAAAGCTTAATTAATTTCCAGTTGGATTCCAAAAGCTTTTACATGCATTCCTTTTCTTGATTTTTTTTTTTTTTTTTTTTGTACAAATGAGGGCAAGCTTTTTTCTTTTTTTTATGTAAATGGAAAACATTGATCCTCGGTTGATGAATATGAAATCAAATCCAAATAGTTCTGCTAGAATTGCAAAAAAAAAAAAAAAAAGCACACTGCCTCTACGTTGCCTCCACGTTGTAATTTGTCTCGCAGTGACTCTGCACGGCTACAGTTTGGGAGAAAACCATATTGCAGGGTAGCGCTGCAGCCCAACATAGAGGTGCACTCATGTGAGAAATTGTGTTTTTGGAGCAGCCTCACAAGTTGATGTCTTGGTTTCTGGTAGGAGGGAGTTTGAGCGCGGACATGCTCAGTCCTGGCGGAGGGCTGATAGGGATCAGAGCAGCGCGGCAGTGATGCTGCCGCGCGTCACGTGGCTCTGCTGAGAAGGAGGGCTCAGTTCAGCCAGCGTGTTAAGGCAGTTCTGTTATTTTCGAGCCGCCGTGTTCCAAAAAAATTCGAGGTCATAATATCACTTGAAGGGGATGAACGGAGGAAAGGTCTCTCAGATGGAAAATTGGACTTTGCCTGGGAAAATGACCCCTTTGCATGTTCCTGGCGCGTCTGCTTTACCAGAGCGACTGTTTTTGGAGCGGGTCATTGTTTACTACAGCCGCTCTGCTGTGTTTGGCAAAAACTAGCTAAAGAACACAGCGGCAGAAGGGAGGCGAGGAGGCACCGAGGAAAGGATTTGCGGATCATCAAGCAGGTTGAATTTCCCTGTACGCTTTGGAAACCAGCAGGATCCCTCTGGCTAAGCGCAATCTTATAAAAACAAAACAACATGCTAACAGGCTTTTGAAGACGACGACTTCTGTTGCGTGAAAAACCATGGGAGCCGCGTTTTATCCTCGTCATTAATTGGTTCCAGATTGGAGAATTTGCTGAGTCCGTCCGAACGGCTCGAGCGCCTGTGCTCCTCGGCTCGGTTTTAAGTTGTGCGCTCGCGTGCGCGGCGCTCAGAGTCTATCTGCGAGGGTCCCAAGTCAGCCGCGCTGGGCTAATCTGGCTTTGCGAGTTTGCGTAAGTATGTTTTTCTTTTTAATTTTTTCCTCTTGCTGACAGTTTGGCTTTTTTTTGGCCTCAGGTGTGGGCAGCCTCCAGCGGACATCCAGCCAGCGCAGTGCCATGACCTACCAAAGAAACAACTTTGCTCTCAACACGGCGGGTACCTACGCCGACCCGTATCGCTCAGCGCAGTACCGGCCCTCCGACCCCAACTACAGCCGCCAAGCTGTTATCATGGACGACGGCGCCACCCGCTCCCCCTCCATCGACAGCATTCAGAAGGATCCCAGGTAGGCAGTGGCTACGGGCGGTGCACATTGACTAATACAGGATAAATTGCACATGCAGTCAGTGGTTTACATATGCTGGTCAGCCACAACATTATGTGGTTGTTTTTAAATTTTGACATTGATTTTGACATCGACATTATGACCACTGCATTTTTATGTACATTTTTTTAAATCTGTCTGAGAGACGTGTTGACATATTTTAATGATTGCTATTGGGACTGTAAATTAGGACGCTGCTTACATGTACTGGGATATGCTAATGCGTATGAATGGGATGACCAAAATATTAGGGACGCCGCTCGGTATAACCAAGCACAGTTCAACAGCACCACAAGTTACAGTACCACGTCAAAATATGTCGGCACCCTTCTTAAACAGATTCAGTAAAAAAAAATCAACATTAAACTCCTCCTGAAGCGAGAATTTATTGCAGGGCCGTTGCATTGTATCGATGCGAAACATGCAGTGGTCATAATGTTATGGCTGATTGGTGCATATTGTAACGTAGCAAAACCCACTTACCTCAAAGAGGCTACTAATATGCTTACGAGGCATCGCTGTTCTGCTGGGTCAACACAGGTATCCTCTTACGACTTAGTGCTCTGGGTAGTCGCACGCATGCACACACACACACACACAGACACACACAGACCTCTCGCCGTCATGTTACCTTTACTGTACCTGGCCACCAAAACGCTGCAGTGCCACATCTTGCGATTGCTCACATAGCGCATGTTGTTTACGCCAATGTAATCAAGTCT